>SJYX01007893.1:7582-27909 GCA_006410675.1 Oreotragus oreotragus | reverse complement strand
ATTTCTCAAGAGGCAGGTCAGGTGGTCTGGTATTCCCATCTCTTTCAGAATTTTCCACAGTTTATTGTGATCCACACAGCCTGGCAAACCAGAGAAATGTTGCTCAAAAGAGCCCATCAAGATCCAGAGTTGGATGGGACCTTGTGATGACATATTTAACCCTCTAGTTACTACTTGCTGTAAATATTCAAGTCTAGGTTTAATACAATGAGTTTATAAGCTGAAGGGGAACGTCTTATGGATGTTGGGAACAGTATTTGCAGTTGCATAAAAGTGTATCTTAGAGGCATGTCCTCTTTCAAGTGGTTTGGGTGCTGCCTTGGATCTCAGTGTATGAGATAAAACTTGGCAGGAGTTACTGTCAGAAGCCTGAGCAAGGCAACTCACTTGATCACCCTGAGATTTAAAAATTGATATATGTGAACTTACATGTACAGCGATGACTAAAAGCCATTTTCCTTTCTGTCTTAGTCTGCTCCAGCACGGTGGGGTTCTGGTGAGGAGCTGTCTTCCTAGCTTGCAGATGGCCTCTTTCCTGCTCTGTGCTCATGTGGTCCTTCCTTGATGCATGTATGAAGAGAGAACAGGCGATCTTTCTCTTCCTCTTCTAAGATCACCAGTCTTGTAGGATTAGGACCTCACCTTATTACTTCTTTTACCCTAATTACCTCCTAAAAGCCCTATCTCCAAATACAGTCACATTGAGGATTAAGGCTTAAACATAGGAATTGGGTGGAGGGGGGTATAATTCAATCCATAGCCCTTTTAGTGAGGAATATCCACTTGTACAGACACCTCAGTGATTCATAAATGTGTTTTCTCATCTTTTCCATGAAGATCCCATGGCTTTCATGGAACATCTAGAAGTTTGAAAATTGTGAGCCAGTAAGCTGACACTTGGCAGTGCTGTGAGGTGGCATGACTGAGGTTCATGCCAGTAATGAAACATATGGAGGAAGGTATTTTCAAGGCATTTTACTAATTGTTTTTGTGTGTGTGTGTGTGTGTGTCAATTTTCACACAAAAATAAAATCAAGTAGATTAAGGTGGTGCATACAATTCTAAGGGTAGCTTAGGCATTTCATTTGTCCCCTCAGTTTTTTAAAGCTTAGTATTCACGTTTAGTAAATCTCTAACTTTTCATATTGCTCCAGGAGTGAGTCACTGTCAGGATCTAGCTACATGACACCCTGGCTTCTGAGGCAAGGAAATGAGGATGGTAGACTGACCCTGCCTTGGGGGTATGCTCAGATTTTCAGCAATTGGATGAGCCCTCTGGCCTCTGGGAGCAGTGATCTCAGGCTTGGTCTTTCGAGAATTCAGGGAAGCCAGCTCTCTTCCCTGAATAATACACAGCTGGTGCTTTTTAATACGTAGCTGATGATTTCTTTATAATAATGCAGCTGAAGCTTTCATTTTATGATGGTTTTGAAAATTAGGTGAACGGTCTTTGTTCTGTGGAATGGGTCAAAATAAAGCCTGAGGGGTGCTCCCACCTGGGGGCTCATGCTGTCACAGCCTCCAACCCGAAGCCCCTGGTGGACCCCGCTTTGGTCCGCCATCAGGGCTTCTCCCCGGTTCCCTGGTGGCTCAGTGGTAAAGAACCCACCTGTGATCCAGGAAACACAAGAAATGTGAGTTCGATCCCTGGGTAGGGAAGAGCCCCTGGAGGAGGGCATGGCAACTCCCTCGAGTGTTCTTACCTGGGGAATCCCATGGACAGAGCAGCCTGGCGGGCTGCAGTCCATAGGGTCTCAAAGAGTTGCACAAGCCTGGAGCGACTGAGCGCTCACGCACACGGCTCCTCATCTGATCCTGTTTGTCCAGCTTAGAAGCCCTGAACTGTGCTGCACAAACCCCAACCATCCCAGAGAGAAAGACTAGAGGAGTGACTAAAACCGTCTGATTCGCCGCCCTTTGTCCAATCCCAGTCCAAAACGAGTAGTAAACAAAGGCAGGGCCAGGGTTCCAGAGACATCCTGGAATGTCGCTGGTTTGGTTTTTGAGCTTATTTAAAGTCGATGCTCTCTGATCTAAGGTTGCTAGAGCCGCATCCACAGCCTAACACAGTCATGAATCTGAGTGTTTCAGTGCTGTCTTTCCTGCGCTCTGACCCGAGGCCGGCAAGTGGCTGTTAGAAAGCAAATGGTTTGTTCACAGATCGCATTTCCACATTCTGCTGAAGAAGCTCGCTGGGCCTGCTTCTGTTGTTGCAGAAATGAGCAACTTCTCCCCGGCTGGGAGAGGCTGTGGAAACCTCAAGGAGGCTCTTTTAGCGGCATCCCACTCAACTGTTGTTTTGAAAGTGTTTGATTCGGCATTCGCTGTAACGAGCCATTAAAATCCCTTTAAGATAGACTGCTATCAAGGCCTCTCTCTTGTGTAGAAGATAATGACAGGTGACAAGAAAAAAAGAAGGAATCGCTAATGTGTTAACTAGACCCTGACTAAGGAATGGATTTTTGCTTTACTACTAAAGGAAAAAAATAACACTTACCAGCTTCCTTCTAAAGTATCAGGTGTGGCACACATATCAGGCTTTTAGCTGTGCCAGGAAAAGTATGAAGGAGGCATTTTCTAAGATAAGGGAGATGGCATTTCAGCCTTCATCCTTTCTGGTGAAGGGTGGAGGATGCAGGGAGAAGAACACATGAGGAATATCCCTCCTATCTCAGTGGAGGGGTGCAGCTTTGGAGGCAGTGAAAGGGCAAGCTAGGTCTCTGGAAGGTGGACACTTCATAATTGAAGCGAAATAACTTCTCCATGACCGCCTACAAATGAAAGGCAGAATTTGACCATTTTAATATACATGTTCCACGTTCAGGAAGTTTATGCATGTCTGTCATGCGCCTGGCTATTCAGGTGCTGAAATAGACTGATCAAACCACTCCGGCTGGCTTTGTCATGTAACCTTTCATGAATAAGTTGTCTGGGATGCCTACGATGAGAGGGTTTCAGAGTTAAGGGCCCTGAGACCAAGCAAAAAATTTTTAAATGAACATAAGGTAACCATGACTATTGTGTTCGAGAACTCTCGGTAAACAATTCTCATTCACTCACTGAATCTAGTGCGTCACAAATTTTTCCACCTGGAGACCTCCCTGAAGGCTCGCTCCCCCTTCTCCCTGTCCTCACACACACATCACAAAAAGCTCAGTGTCTTACTAACCCATGTTGCCATGGAAGGGAAGAGAGGAAATGCGGGAGAGGCTACAGGCTGCCTGGGGACACTGACCTCTTCATGATGAAGAGGACAAAACACATTTTAAAGAAGTAATGTTACTATATATTACTTGGCATTCCATTATATCCTGTTTTGTTGTTGTTTTGATAAAAATTACTCTTCATTAGAAAAGCCACCTGATAATCTTTTTTAAAGGCTGTACAGGATGGTTCTCTCATTTACACTTCAGTTATGATTGACTTTGTATTGATTTACTGTATAATTCCTATATACTGGACCATTTCATCAAATTTCATTTACTATGCTGTTTCAGAGAGAGGGGCCCAGGAGTATTAATGTAGAATTATCTGTGCAGTCATTTCTAAAGTGGGACCTAATTTGAGAACCGACTTAATTATGCCTGTATCATAAAATACAGCTGAACTCTATACCTCTGCATGTGTGTGCAAGTCACTTCAGTCATGTCCCATTCTTTGCAACCCTATGGACCATAGCCTGCCAGGCTCCTCTGTCCATGGGATTCTCCAAGCAAGAATACTGCAGTAGGTTGCCATGCCCTCCTCCAGGGCATCTTCCCAACCCAGGGACTGAACCCGTGTCTCATGTCTCCTGCGTTGGCAGATGGGTTCTTTACCACTAGTACCACTTGGGAAGCCTCTTTCTACCTCTGGAGTAGGCTAAATCCACATTTATAAGATTCCTTTTGCTTCTGAAGACTTGAAAAATCCTGAAATGGAACAAATGAGTTGTACTTTATTTTTTTCCACAAGTATGTAGCACTTCTAACCCTTGTATTGATTCATGAGAAATGCTGAAACACGATTTTAGTTTCTCTTATATTCTTTGAAAATAGATTACTTTGCAAAAGTATGTATTTGTAGAACCTGTTGATGATTAGCTTCTGGTAAGTCACCATAAGAGTGAGGTAGTGGTTGAAAAGCAACAGAACAGAAGCCTATGAAGGAAAGATTGTTGTTGAGTCACTAAGTCATGTCCAAGTCCATGGACTGTATCCTGCCAGGCTCCTCTGCCCATGGGACTCTTCAGGCAAGAATACTGGAGTGGGTTTCCATGCTCTCCTCCACGGGATCTTTCCCACCTAGGAACTGAACCTGCATCTCCTGCGTTGCTGTTGGGTTCTTTACCACTGAGGCACCTGGGAAGCCCTAAAGATAGATTACTGACTTGTAAAACAGAAACCTTTCACATTTAGCCGTTCTCCCCGTGTCTCCATATGCCATACCGGTTGCCACCAGGAGCTGTGTATGGGGGAATACGCACACACATGCACATGCACGCACACACACAATCAACTGCAATAAGTTTAAAAACCAAGTGTTTGAAGAAAGTGGCACAGAAGAAGGTGTGATTAATCCTGTCTGAGAAGAATCGGAAAAGCCAAGAGAGGGGCCTGAGATTGCAGGAGGCGCTCTAGTTTTGGAGTAAAACAAATGCGGGTACAATCCCAGCTCTACCATTTTCAAATAAATTTAGGTTATTTTTTGTTTTCATGTGGGTTTGAACAAGTATTGCCAGTTCTATACAATCCTGTGATTTTAACTATAAAAAGGTGTAACTGTATAAAAGCATGCATGTATGTATGGTAAGCTGCTTCAGTCATGTCAGACTCTTTGCGACCCTATGGACTGTAGCCCACCAGGCTCCTCTGTCCATGGGATCCTCCAGGCAAGAATACTGGAATGGGTTACCATGCCCTCCTCCAGGGGATATTTCCAACCCAGGGATCAAACTCTCACCACTTTACGTCTCCTGCATTGGCAGGAGGGTTCTTTACCACTAACGCTACCTGGGAATCCCATATAATAGCGTAGACAGAATAATAAAGCAACTTCCGATCCAGATTCCTCAAGTTTTAATATTTTGTCATAATTGTTTTCATTTTGTTAAGAAAGCAAACACTGCAATACTTGAAATTGCCTCTTTCCTTTCTTAATCATACTCTTCTACCTTACTCTCCTTCTCCAGAGGTATCTGTTGATTATATCTTGAATTTGGTATTTATCATGCCTATGCATGTTTTCATACTTTTTATGTATAGATCCATAACCAACGATTATTTTCTGTTTTAAATTTTATGTAAGTAATAGCAAAATGTCATTTTTAAATGTTGTTTTTTAGATTTATTTATAATTCATGGATATCATTCTTTCATTTTTGCTATACTATATTTCATTATACAAGTATGCAGCAATTAATTTACTCATTATCCTGTTAATGAAAATTTAAGTTGCTTTCAAAAGAGAATTTTTTTCCTTGCAATTACATACAGTGACATAGTAGACGTTCTGTTCCATGGCTTTTTACACATACATTTCAAAGTTTTTAAAGAATATTTCTAGGAATTGAATTATTGAGTCTTCAGATACAGACATTTTCAATTTTTTAGATATTGCCAAATCAGTACTGCAACCCTAAAATTGTATAGATTTACACTCTCAGTAAGTCAGAAGTCCCACCCAGTGTTCTATATACATGCCAACTTTTGTTACTTCCGACAATTTTAACTTAAAAAAATACTTATATTTTATAATTAACAAACTTTAGTGCAGTTTTAAAAAGTTTCTTTCCATTTGCAGTTATTACAAAATATTGGCTATATTGCCCGAGTTGTGCAACATCCTTGAGCCTATCGTACATCCAATATTTTGTGCTTCTCATTCCATCTTTATTTGTTTTTCTCTTTCTGACTTACTTTACTCTGTATAATAGGCTCTAGGTTCATCCAGCTGATTAGAAATGCCTCAAATATATTCCTTTTTATGGCTGAGTAATATTCCATGGTCTGTGAGTACCACAGCTTCTTTATTTATTCATCTGTCACTGGACGTTTAAGTCGCTTCCGTGTCCTAGCCTTTGTAAACAGTGCTGCAGAGAACATTGCCTCTCATCTCACACTGCTCCTCCCTGAACACTGGGAAGCACCAGTTTCTTCTCTGAGTCTGCTTCTTGTTTGTTGCATTCATTGTTAGATTCCAGTATAAGCAATATCACACAGTATTTGTCCTTTGTCTTTTTCTGTTTGACTTATTTCGCTTTGCATAATGCTGTTCAAGGCCATTTATTTGGTTGCAAGTGGCAAAATTTCATTGTTTTTTATGGCCAAGTAGCAGATAATTATAGTTTTTGCCTATCATCTTACTTGTGCGTGATGATTTCTTATTTTAATTTATATTTTTCTGATTACTACTGGAGTTGAACATATATGTTTATTGACTGCTTAATTGTGTTTCCTATCCTTTATTTATTCGATGAATAGTTTCTGTGAGTTGTTTTTCTCTTACTTATTGTTTTATAAGATTTATTATCATTGTGACTTAGTGTTTGTGGTTTTAGGTGCTGTAAATATCTTCTCCTAGTTGGTATCATCTCTTTTACTTTTGTTTATGATGGTTTTGTTGTGGAAAATACTTAATTTTAATGCATTTACATATATTAAGCTTTTTAATGGTATACGCTTTGATATATTTTAAGGAAATCTCCCCCTACTTCAAGATCAAAAAGGTATTTTTCTCTAGTGTTTTCTGAAAATATTGAAAGTGTGTTTTTGCATTATATCTTTAAGTGGTCTAACTTGTTGCATATGGATGTGAGGTAGCATTCATATTTTATTTTTGGAGTGTTAATTATCTTAGTACCGTCAATAATCAGTCCTTTCACACTGATCTGCAGTTTCCATTTATCATCTACCAAGTTTCCATATTAGATTTGAGGAGTGTATCTATGATTCTCTTCAGTCTTGTTGTTTTCTTTGTCTGTCACTGTGTTGATATCACACTATCTAAGTTAAAGTAGCGCTATAATGCATCTTGTTATAAAGATGATGGCATAAGCAAATCCAACCCTACTCCTCCCTGCATATTTGCTCAGTCGCTCAGAAGTGTTCAACTCTGTGTGACTCCATAAACAATAGCCCACCAGGCTCCTCTCTCCATGGGATTTCCCGGGCAGGAATACTGGAGTGGGTTGCCATTTCCTACTCCAGGGGACCTTGTTGACACGGGGATCGAACGTGCGTCTCCTGTGTTTCCTGCACGGCAGGCAAATTCTTTACCACTGCACCACCTGGCAATCTCTACCCCTAACTTATTCTCCTTCAAAATTGTCCTGAGTCTTAGCTATATTTTCTTCTGTATATATATATATTTTTTTTTAATTTATGTATTCATTTATTTTTTTACACGAACTCCCAAACATGTTCCAAGAAAAATACTTTTGTATTTTCATTCAGTTTGTACTTTCTGTGTGAGCAAAGAATATCTCACCATTTATTTGAATTTTCTCTAATATCCTTTTTGGTTATCTTTTGATTATTAATTTCAAATTAATTGCTTTGTGCTCAGTTCATGTGTTTTTTGTACTATCAATCCTTTGACATATGAGACTTACTTTGTGATCTAGTATGTGACTAATTTTTTTATAAATGTTCCATTTAGCTTAACATAGGAATTGGGTGGAGGGGGGTATAATTCAATCCATAGCCCTTTTAGTGAGGAATATCCACTTGTACAGACACCTCAGTGATTCATAAATGTGTTTTCTCATCTTTTCCATGAAGATCCCATGGCTTTCATGGAACATCTAGAAGTTTGAAAATTGTGAGCCAGTAAGCTGACACTTGGCAGTGCTGTGAGGTGGCATGACTGAGGTTCATGCCAGTAATGAAACATATGGAGGAAGGTATTTTCAAGGCATTTTACT
This sequence comes from Oreotragus oreotragus, assembly GCA_006410675.1. NCBI lineage: Eukaryota > Metazoa > Chordata > Mammalia > Artiodactyla > Bovidae > Oreotragus > Oreotragus oreotragus. The sequence goes on along the minus strand of SJYX01007893.1, from coordinate 20,006 downwards.
AATTGTTTTTGTGTGTGTGTGTGTGTGTGTCAATTTTCACACAAAAATAAAATCAAGTAGATTAAGGTGGTGCATACAATTCTAAGGGTAGCTTAGGCATTTCATTTGTCCCCTCAGTTTTTTAAAGCTTAGTATTCACGTTTAGTAAATCTCTAACTTTTCATATTGCTCCAGGAGTGAGTCACTGTCAGGATCTAGCTACATGACACCCTGGCTTCTGAGGCAAGGAAATGAGGATGGTAGACTGACCCTGCCTTGGGGGTATGCTCAGATTTTCAGCAATTGGATGAGCCCTCTGGCCTCTGGGAGCAGTGATCTCAGGCTTGGTCTTTCGAGAATTCAGGGAAGCCAGCTCTCTTCCCTGAATAATACACAGCTGGTGCTTTTTAATACGTAGCTGATGATTTCTTTATAATAATGCAGCTGAAGCTTTCATTTTATGATGGTTTTGAAAATTAGGTGAACGGTCTTTGTTCTGTGGAATGGGTCAAAATAAAGCCTGAGGGGTGCTCCCACCTGGGGGCTCATGCTGTCACAGCCTCCAACCCGAAGCCCCTGGTGGACCCCGCTTTGGTCCGCCATCAGGGCTTCTCCCCGGTTCCCTGGTGGCTCAGTGGTAAAGAACCCACCTGTGATCCAGGAAACACAAGAAATGTGAGTTCGATCCCTGGGTAGGGAAGAGCCCCTGGAGGAGGGCATGGCAACTCCCTCGAGTGTTCTTACCTGGGGAATCCCATGGACAGAGCAGCCTGGCGGGCTGCAGTCCATAGGGTCTCAAAGAGTTGCACAAGCCTGGAGCGACTGAGCGCTCACGCACACGGCTCCTCATCTGATCCTGTTTGTCCAGCTTAGAAGCCCTGAACTGTGCTGCACAAACCCCAACCATCCCAGAGAGAAAGACTAGAGGAGTGACTAAAACCGTCTGATTCGCCGCCCTTTGTCCAATCCCAGTCCAAAACGAGTAGTAAACAGAGGCAGGGCCAGGGTTCCAGAGACATCCTGGAATGTCGCTGGTTTGGTTTTTGAGCTTATTTAAAGTCGATGCTCTCTGATCTAAGGTTGCTAGAGCCGCATCCACAGCCTAACACAGTCATGAATCTGAGTGTTTCAGTGCTGTCTTTCCTGCGCTCTGACCCGAGGCCGGCAAGTGGCTGTTAGAAAGCAAATGGTTTGTTCACAGATCGCATTTCCACATTCTGCTGAAGAAGCTCGCTGGGCCTGCTTCTGTTGTTGCAGAAATGAGCAACTTCTCCCCGGCTGGGAGAGGCTGTGGAAACCTCAAGGAGGCTCTTTTAGCGGCATCCCACTCAACTGTTGTTTTGAAAGTGTTTGATTCGGCATTCGCTGTAACGAGCCATTAAAATCCCTTTAAGATAGACTGCTATCAAGGCCTCTCTCTTGTGTAGAAGATAATGACAGGTGACAAGAAAAAAAGAAGGAATCGCTAATGTGTTAACTAGACCCTGACTAAGGAATGGATTTTTGCTTTACTACTAAAGGAAAAAAATAACACTTACCAGCTTCCTTCTAAAGTATCAGGTGTGGCACACATATCAGGCTTTTAGCTGTGCCAGGAAAAGTATGAAGGAGGCATTTTCTAAGATAAGGGAGATGGCATTTCAGCCTTCATCCTTTCTGGTGAAGGGTGGAGGATGCAGGGAGAAGAACACATGAGGAATATCCCTCCTATCTCAGTGGAGGGGTGCAGCTTTGGAGGCAGTGAAAGGGCAAGCTAGGTCTCTGGAAGGTGGACACTTCATAATTGAAGCGAAATAACTTCTCCATGACCGCCTACAAATGAAAGGCAGAATTTGACCATTTTAATATACATGTTCCACGTTCAGGAAGTTTATGCATGTCTGTCATGCGCCTGGCTATTCAGGTGCTGAAATAGACTGATCAAACCACTCCGGCTGGCTTTGTCATGTAACCTTTCATGAATAAGTTGTCTGGGATGCCTACGATGAGAGGGTTTCAGAGTTAAGGGCCCTGAGACCAAGCAAAAAATTTTTAAATGAACATAAGGTAACCATGACTATTGTGTTCGAGAACTCTCGGTAAACAATTCTCATTCACTCACTGAATCTAGTGCGTCACAAATTTTTCCACCTGGAGACCTCCCTGAAGGCTCGCTCCCCCTTCTCCCTGTCCTCACACACACATCACAAAAAGCTCAGTGTCTTACTAACCCATGTTGCCATGGAAGGGAAGAGAGGAAATGCGGGAGAGGCTACAGGCTGCCTGGGGACACTGACCTCTTCATGATGAAGAGGACAAAACACATTTTAAAGAAGTAATGTTACTATATATTACTTGGCATTCCATTATATCCTGTTTTGTTGTTGTTTTGATAAAAATTACTCTTCATTAGAAAAGCCACCTGATAATCTTTTTTAAAGGCTGTACAGGATGGTTCTCTCATTTACACTTCAGTTATGATTGACTTTGTATTGATTTACTGTATAATTCCTATATACTGGACCATTTCATCAAATTTCATTTACTATGCTGTTTCAGAGAGAGGGGCCCAGGAGTATTAATGTAGAATTATCTGTGCAGTCATTTCTAAAGTGGGACCTAATTTGAGAACCGACTTAATTATGCCTGTATCATAAAATACAGCTGAACTCTATACCTCTGCATGTGTGTGCAAGTCACTTCAGTCATGTCCCATTCTTTGCAACCCTATGGACCATAGCCTGCCAGGCTCCTCTGTCCATGGGATTCTCCAAGCAAGAATACCGCAGTAGATTGCCATGCCCTCCTCCAGGGCATCTTCCCAACCCAGGGACTGAACCCGTGTCTCATGTCTCCTGCGTTGGCAGATGGGTTCTTTACCACTAGTACCACTTGGGAAGCCTCTTTCTACCTCTGGAGTAGGCTAAATCCACATTTATAAGATTCCTTTTGCTTCTGAAGACTTGAAAAATCCTGAAATGGAACAAATGAGTTGTACTTTATTTTTTTCCACAAGTATGTAGCACTTCTAACCCTTGTATTGATTCATGAGAAATGCTGAAACACGATTTTAGTTTCTCTTATATTCTTTGAAAATAGATTACTTTGCAAAAGTATGTATTTGTAGAACCTGTTGATGATTGGCTTCTGGTAAGTCACCATAAGAGTGAGGTAGTGGTTGAAAAGCAACAGAACAGAAGCCTATGAAGGAAAGATTGTTGTTGAGTCACTAAGTCATGTCCAAGTCCATGGACTGTATCCTGCCAGGCTCCTCTGCCCATGGGACTCTTCAGGCAAGAATACTGGAGTGGGTTTCCATGCTCTCCTCCACGGGATCTTTCCCACCTAGGAACTGAACCTGCATCTCCTGCGTTGCTGTTGGGTTCTTTACCACTGAGGCACCTGGGAAGCCCTAAAGATAGATTACTGACTTGTAAAACAGAAACCTTTCACATTTAGCCGTTCTCCCCGTGTCTCCATATGCCATACCGGTTGCCACCAGGAGCTGTGTATGGGGGAATACGCACACACATGCACATGCACGCACACACACAATCAACTGCAATAAGTTTAAAAACCAAGTGTTTGAAGAAAGTGGCACAGAAGAAGGTGTGATTAATCCTGTCTGAGAAGAATCGGAAAAGCCAAGAGAGGGGCCTGAGATTGCAGGAGGCGCTCTAGTTTTGGAGTAAAACAAATGTGGGTAAGATCCCAGCTCTACCATTTTCAAATAAATTTAGGTTATTTTTTGTTTTCATGTGGGTTTGAACAAGTATTGCCAGTTCTATACAATCCTGTGATTTTAACTATAAAAAGGTGTAACTGTATAAAAGCATGCATGTATGTATGGTAAGCTGCTTCAGTCATGTCAGACTCTTTGCGACCCTATGGACTGTAGCCCACCAGGCTCCTCTGTCCATGGGATCCTCCAGGCAAGAATACTGGAATGGGTTACCATGCCCTCCTCCAGGGGATATTTCCAACCCAGGGATCAAACTCTCACCACTTTACGTCTCCTGCATTGGCAGGAGGGTTCTTTACCACTAACGCTACCTGGGAATCCCATATAATAGCGTAGACAGAATAATAAAGCAACTTCCGATCCAGATTCCTCAAGTTTTAATATTTTGTCATAATTGTTTTCATTTTGTTAAGAAAGCAAACACTGCAATACTTGAAATTGCCTCTTTCCTTTCTTAATCATACTCTTCTACCTTACTCTCCTTCTCCAGAGGTATCTGTTGATTATATCTTGAATTTGGTATTTATCATGCCTATGCATGTTTTCATACTTTTTATGTATAGATCCATAACCAACGATTATTTTCTGTTTTAAATTTTATGTAAGTAATAGCAAAATGTCATTTTTAAATGTTGTTTTTTAGATTTATTTATAATTCATGGATATCATTCTTTCATTTTTGCTATACTATATTTCATTATACAAGTATGCAGCAATTAATTTACTCATTATCCTGTTAATGAAAATTTAAGTTGCTTTCAAAAGAGAATTTTTTTCCTTGCAATTACATACAGTGACATAGTAGACGTTCTGTTCCATGGCTTTTTACACATACATTTCAAAGTTTTTAAAGAATATTTCTAGGAATTGAATTATTGAGTCTTCAGATACAGACATTTTCAATTTTTTAGATATTGCCAAATCAGTACTGCAACCCTAAAATTGTATAGATTTACACTCTCAGTAAGTCAGAAGTCCCACCCAGTGTTCTATATACATGCCAACTTTTGTTACTTCCGACAATTTTAACTTAAAAAAATACTTATATTTTATAATTAACAAACTTTAGTGCAGTTTTAAAAAGTTTCTTTCCATTTGCAGTTATTACAAAATATTGGCTATATTGCCCGAGTTGTGCAACATCCTTGAGCCTATCGTACATCCAATATTTTGTGCTTCTCATTCCATCTTTATTTGTTTTTCTCTTTCTGACTTACTTTACTCTGTATAATAGGCTCTAGGTTCATCCAGCTGATTAGAAATGCCTCAAATATATTCCTTTTTATGGCTGAGTAATATTCCATGGTCTGTGAGTACCACAGCTTCTTTATTTATTCATCTGTCACTGGACGTTTAAGTCGCTTCCGTGTCCTAGCCTTTGTAAACAGTGCTGCAGAGAACATTGCCTCTCATCTCACACTGCTCCTCCCTGAACACTGGGAAGCACCAGTTTCTTCTCTGAGTCTGCTTCTTGTTTGTTGCATTCATTGTTAGATTCCAGTATAAGCAATATCACACAGTATTTGTCCTTTGTCTTTTTCTGTTTGACTTATTTCGCTTTGCATAATGCTGTTCAAGGCCATTTATTTGGTTGCAAGTGGCAAAATTTCATTGTTTTTTTATGGCCAAGTAGCAGATAATTATAGTTTTTGCCTATCATCTTACTTGTGCGTGATGATTTCTTATTTTAATTTATATTTTTCTGATTACTACTGGAGTTGAACATATATGTTTATTGACTGCTTAATTGTGTTTCCTATCCTTTATTTATTCGATGAATAGTTTCTGTGAGTTGTTTTTCTCTTACTTATTGTTTTATAAGATTTATTATCATTGTGACTTAGTGTTTGTGGTTTTAGGTGCTGTAAATATCTTCTCCTAGTTGGTATCATCTCTTTTACTTTTGTTTATGATGGTTTTGTTGTGGAAAATACTTAATTTTAATGCATTTACATATATTAAGCTTTTTAATGGTATACGCTTTGATATATTTTAAGGAAATCTCCCCCTACTTCAAGATCAAAAAGGTATTTTTCTCTAGTGTTTTCTGAAAATATTGAAAGTGTGTTTTTGCATTATATCTTTAAGTGGTCTAACTTGTTGCATATGGATGTGAGGTAGCATTCATATTTTATTTTTGGAGTGTTAATTATCTTAGTACCGTCAATAATCAGTCCTTTCACACTGATCTGCAGTTTCCATTTATCATCTACCAAGTTTCCATATTAGATTTGAGGAGTGTATCTATGATTCTCTTCAGTCTTGTTGTTTTCTTTGTCTGTCACTGTGTTGATATCACACTATCTAAGTTAAAGTAGTGCTATAATGCATCTTGTTATAAAGATGATGGCATAAGCAAATCCAACCCTACTCCTCCCTGCATATTTGCTCAGTCGCTCAGAAGTGTTCAACTCTGTGTGACTCCATAAACAATAGCCCACCAGGCTCCTCTCTCCATGGGATTTCCCGGGCAGGAATACTGGAGTGGGTTGCCATTTCCTACTCCAGGGGACCTTGTTGACACGGGGATCGAACGTGCGTCTCCTGTGTTTCCTGCACGGCAGGCAAATTCTTTACCACTGCACCACCTGGCAATCTCTACCCCTAACTTATTCTCCTTCAAAATTGTCCTGAGTCTTAGCTATATTTTCTTCTGTATATATATATATTTTTTTTTAATTTATGTATTCATTTATTTTTTTACACGAACTCCCAAACATGTTCCAAGAAAAATACTTTTGTATTTTCATTCAGTTTGTACTTTCTGTGTGAGCAAAGAATATCTCACCATTTATTTGAATTTTCTCTAATATCCTTTTTGGTTATCTTTTGATTATTAATTTCAAATTAATTGCTTTGTGCTCAGTTCATGTGTTTTTTGTACTATCAATCCTTTGACATATGAGACTTACTTTGTGATCTAGTATGTGACTAATTTTTTTATAAATGTTCCATTTAGCTTGGAAAAAAATGTGAATTCTCTCATTTTGAAATTAGGGTTCTGAATTTCATTTAACAATCAAGCTTTTTAATCATGTTGTTTAATTTTCTCCATCTTTACTAATATTTTTCAGCTTTATATGAATATCACACTGATAGATGTGTATTCAGATTTCTCAACGTTAGATGAATATGTTTCTCCTCGTTTTCCCATTTTCATTAAACATTTTTAGTCTACTTAATAACTACATACAAGACAGTGATTATAAAATATTTCACTAGTCTGAGGTTAGCAGCTATTTTTTCCCATTAAAAAATAGACCATTTCATTGTCTTCTGACTGCAGTTATTGCTGCTAAGCAGTTTGGTATAGAATTGTTTTTCCTTTATAGATAACATGCCCCTTTCCTCTGGTTGCTTTTCTGATTTTCTCTCTTTTGGGTTTTGTAGTTTAACTACAATATGCCTATCTGTGGGTTCTATTGTATGTTTCCTGAATCTTTTTGTGTCTTTCATCAATTAAAAAAATTGAGCCATTATTTATTTCTTCCAAAGATTATCTCCCTCTTCTCTTCAGTTGCTTTGCTGGCAATGCTGTTAGATGTATTTGGACATTCTTGTTTTCTTTTCCATATTTCTCAACCTCTCTGTTAAGTTTCATCTCCCTGTATCCTCTGTGCCATATTTTGGGTTATTTCTTCATATCTAATCTTTAGTTCAATATTCCCCTTTTCAGTTGAATTTAATCTGCCTCTTACTTTTCCTGGAGCTTTTAATTCCAATGATTTTATTTTTCATTTCTAGAGCTTCTATTTTGCTTTTATTGATTTTTTAATATGTTCCTGGAATTTTCAGAAGTGCCCTGTTGTTTATTTGTATTTTCAATTCCTTCTTTTACATCTGCTTACTTTGAATGTACTTTGAAAAATGTTTATTTATTCAAATATGTTCACAGTAGATGGTTATGTAAAAAATAGTTACAAATGACATATATAATATAAAATTATCTTATAAACCAATAGTATAGTTCTATATTGAATGTACTTTTTATAAGCTCTATTTGTTAGTTCTGCTATTTGAAATTCATGTGGCTTTAATCCTGAGAAAGAGGAAAAGAGAGAGGACAGAAAGAGAATGTGTGTGTGTGCATACATACACATTTATATGCGTGTGGTTGCTGGCCTTTACTAATGAATTGGTTCTTCATATGTTTGGTGTAAGTGGTCTGTGAGTTCATTTTCTAAGAGGCTTTATATGTGATAATTTGGTGTGGTATAACCTTTCCAAACAGTTTGCCTTGCCAAGTGTCGCAGTGGTATCATGATCCAAGAATTGCCTTTTTTAAAAAATTTACCTATTTATGGTGGAAAATTTTCAAACATACTCAAAAGTAGATAAAATAGTATAATGAATTCCTATGAGTCCATTATCCAGTTTCAATAATTATTACAAGATGATCAATGTTGCTTCATTTGCCTATTCTGGCACTTTCTCCACACTGACACATCACACACTGGATAAGTTTGAAGTAAATCTTGGATATTATGTAATTTCATCCATAAATATTCCACTAAGTCAAAAAATGAAGACTAAAAATAATCAAAATAGCAGTCACACCTAACAAGTTAACAAGATTAAATCGGAGTTTGAACATTCATGATTAACTCATGAATATTTCTTCACAGTTTGTTGAAATCAGGATCCCAACAAAATTCATGAACAGCAATTGTTTTGTATATTTTTTACATCCCCTTTACTCAAAGATTTACCTTTTCCCTCTCCTTTGTCTTCTTTCTTTGCCTTTTTCCTTTCTTTCTTCTCTCCCTCTCTCTCCCTCTCTCTCCTTTTTACAATTCATTTGTTGAAAAAGAAAATTCAGTATCACTTTCCTGTTACTTTCTATTTTCTCACCTTCATGGGTTCCAAGACACTGCAAGTATTAAAATCCCTCAAAATCTCTACCCCACACCATCGACTAAGACAAAACAATTTTCTTGATGAATTTCAGTGCTACTGGGTTAATTATTTTGTAGTCCTATAAGGGTGTAGCCATTTAGGGGCCTACCTTTATGCCATGGTCTTAGATCCATCTCTTAGCCTATATAAGCTCAATGCATTTGAAAGTGTTTTATAGAGAGAACTTTCTTATCATTTTGTCCTTAATACTGTGTAAAAGTGAAACCTCTTAATGCTTAAAAAAAATCTTCTTTGGATTTTTTTTTGCAAGTTTCTTAACCTAAGTTGCAATATTCTATAAAATGGGGTATTTTTTTTTCTTATTACCTTGTTTGGGGGAATAAATGAGCTAAAGTGTACCAAGTGGGCAATGAGTATAGAGGATCTTTGAACAGAGTTTGAAGAACGAATATACTAGATTCAAAATGATTGAAGGAGGAGCACCTGGATGATAAAGAAGTAACTTTATTGTTCAACAGTTTTGTTGTTTATGCTTACTCAGTCTTTTTTTTTAAAAGGTTTTAATGTCATTTACAGACTTTTGTTTGCTTATCTCTGGCTGTGTGGGGTCTTGTTGCAGCATGTAGGAGCTTCTCTGTACTGGTGGCATGCGGGCTCTAGAGCACGTGGGCTCAGTAGTTGCAGCGCGTGGGCCTCTCCAGTTGCAGCTTATGGGCTTTGCTGCCCCGCAACATGTGGGGTCTAGTTCCTCAACCAAGGATCAAACTCAGATCCTCTGCATGGGAGTGCAGAGTCTTAGACACTAGACCACCAGGGAAGTCCCCTGTGCTTATTCAGTTTTTTGAGGGTGTAATTGCAAAGTTCTCAGCAGTTCCCATAAAATATGTATCTTGGCATAGATGTGCAAATCTGCATTGCAGTATTAAAATAGGACCCAAACGAAATGGACTCTACTTGAATGTCTGCTTGACAAGTCACGCACAGGATAGTTGTCAGGTTTTTCTCTCAGTTTTCTGTAAGTAATTTGATGAAACAGTTGTGAGATTCATTGGTTTTAAAATCATGAGCTAATTTGCAGTCATTTGCAAGCAAGATTTTTGAAACTTAGAAATTGTAGCAGCTTTGTTCTGACACATCTCTTGCAGATCTCCCTAGCTTTCCAACCTTATTTTGGCAGGAACATCAAGGAAAGCACACTATATCCATAGGATTTGGAGGATTCAGGCTCCCTTCATCCAGCTGCTGGTCACAGGTTCCAACTCATCTTTATCAGTCCCATCAGGATAGTTTTCTAACATCTTCTAAAGCAACATAGGAGATATAAACACCTGCAAAGCACAATGTGTACTAAGAAACAGGGTAGTCACCCAACAGCACATTGTCCTCCCCACTCTTTCTGTGCTGATTCAACAGATCTGGCTAACCTCCACAGCAGTGCAAAGTATAATGTAACACTGGTTAAAATTTTTTTCTAAACACATGTATAAAATCTACCTATCATGAATTATATATATATATAATCTTTCTGTATATAAGAGATTTATAAAGATATATAGCTATATTAATATCAAAATAAACACAGATATAGATATAAAATTCTGGTTATTGGATAGCTTCAAATCATGATAAAACTCATTACTTGGAATTAGAAAGGATATATTTTACCAAACAAAGGACTTCAGTCTGGTATGTGCTTCTTAACACTTCATATTTCTTGGCCAGGCAATCAGATCTTTTATCACAACAAATCAGTTGAATCCACTCTCATTGCTGGCAATGGCAAGAGCAATAATTTCCTAAACAATTGTCTCATAAATTCTTAGAAATTTAACTTCTATAATTTATTTTCCAAAGTGATCTAGATTAAAGAAAGTTCTAGGTGATGATAGACCTGCTTTTTTCAATTTATTAGCACATAAATCATTCATTTTGCTTTGATTGGAATGTCTTTGCAAACTCATAGATGAAAAGTCCATAAAATCACAGCAATTCAGACATAGATCTGTCAGGTAACAACTCCTCAGGCAAGAAGACAATGATACTAACAGAGGGGAAGAAAAAGACAGATGTTACAGGTGAACTCAGCTTAGGTGTGGTTCGGCAAGTGTCTTCTCTCTTTAAACTCTGCAAAGAAATAATTTTCTCTGAGAGAATTCATCATCTAGAATTACCTCTTTGCTGAGAAATTTTGACCTGGATCTTTGTCAGCTTCTGGTAAAAATAATCTGACTTGCAAACTAAAGATTACAAATTGTTCCCTCCAAGAAATACATAGAAATGCACAGATGGGAATGTGTTTCATAACCCAAACTCTTCCTGGGACAGGTGGAACTTAATCCTTAGATGAAGAGAGTATTTCTGTACTACATCTCTTCATTGACAACTTTTACTGTAATGGAAAAATGAAAATAACAAGAGTAGAGCAATGAAGTTCTGGGGTTGTAGATTCCTAAGGCAAGTGGAAAGGCATTGAGTATCTTCCTAATATATGTCAGCCAAATAAAACACTCCTTAAAAAAACTTGCTAGCTATAAAAAGTGGTTACTAGCTATAGCTTTATTTGTGGTAGAAAAGAAGCTGCTATTTTGCGTGCTAACTTGTTTCAATCATGTCTGACTCTGCAACTCTATGGACCACAGCCTGCCAGGCTCCTCTGTCCATGGGATTCCAAGGCAAGAATACTGGTTTGGGCTGCCATACCCTCCTCCAGGGATCTTCCCGACCCAGAGATTGAACACAGATCCCTTGTGTCTCCTGCATTGGTAGGCAGGTTCTTTACCTCTAGAGCCACCAGCTTAGTTTAATAAAAACCAAGAAAATTTTTTTCAAAATTATTATTAGTGTGCTATGTTTTAATGCTTATACAATTATATTTGTAGTGTCTAGAGATAGATAGTTACAGTTTGCCCCCTCATCTTTTCTTTTCTTGTTGGAATTTTTAAACTGAAGTATAGGTGATTATATGTTATAGGTGTAAAATATAGTGATTCACAGTTTTTAAAGGTTATACTCCATTTATGGTTATTATAAAATATTGGCTATATTTCCTATGTTGTAGAATATATCCTTGTATGTTATTTTATACAAAATAGTGTGTACATTTTAATCTCCTACCCCTGTATTGCCCTCTCCCTGTCTCACCACTGGTAACCAGTAGTTTATTCTCTGTGTCTGTAGGTTTGCTTCCTTTTTGTTGTATTCACTCGTTTATTGTATTTAGATTCCACATATAAGTGCTTATAGTATTTGTCTTTCTCTGTCTGACTTAATTCACTTAGTATAATACCCTCCAAGTCTATCCATATTACTGCAAATGGCAAAATTTCATTCTTTTTTATGGCTGAGTAGTATTCCATTATATATGTGTATATGATATATATATCACATCTTCATATATAGATCATATATATCACTATCATATGTGTCATTTCAGTTCAGTTCAGTCGCTCAGTCATGTCCGACTCTTTGCGACCCCATGAATTGCAGCACACCAGGCCTCCCTGTCCATCACCATCTCCCGGAGTTCACTCAGATTCACGTCTATCGAGCCCGTGATGCCTTCCAGCCATCTCATCCTCGGTCGTCCCCTTCTCCTCCTGCCCCCAATCCCTCCCAGCATCAGAGTCTTTTCCAATGAGTCAACTCTTCCCATGAGGTGGCCAAAGTACTGGAGTTTCAGCTTTAGTATCATTCCTTCCAAAGAAATCCCAGGGCTGATCTCCTTCAGAATGGACTGGTTGGATCTCCTTGCAGTCCAAGGGACTCTCAAGAGTCTTCTCCAACACCACAGTTCAAAAGCATCAATTCTTCGGCGCTCAGCCTTTTTCACAGTCCAACTCTCACATCCATACATGACCACAGGAAAAA
>SJYX01007892.1:104203-141934 GCA_006410675.1 Oreotragus oreotragus | reverse complement strand
AAAAAAAAAAAAAAAAAAGCCAACTGATTTTCTTCAGTGAAGCCAATTGGTCAGTTGAGATAAAAGGGTTACTTCATTTACATGTATATCTGCTTTATAAATCCAAGTCAACTGTTCACAAGATTTGTATCAGATCGTGTCAGATTATTTATATTCAGTGTTGCTTTCCTTTCATATCCCATTTGGCAAGTGTAAAAAGATAGTGGGATGCATTATCAATCACCAATAATATTTCATTAAAAATGAATCAGTTGTAAGTATCCCATTATGCTTTTGGCTGATGTTTTGCTTGCTTGTTTAACTTGATTGTAAAAAGAATTTTTTAAAAAAGATTTAACAGATAGTATGTCCTTTGACTTTAAAACATAAATCAGTGGTCACAACTCTGTATGGTCACATGTAATCTCTTATCTGACTGATATAAGGAAATCCTAATATAAATTAATTTTCTCTTTTTGATGAATCATTGCTGATGGAAAATAACTCTACCATCCAATTGGATACTTTTAACCCCCTTAGGTCATTGATGAGAAAAGGGAAGGAAATTTTTAGACTTGGTTCTAACAAAGGGCAGGTTGTTTTGGATGTCATGTCATTGAAGGGCATGCCCTTGCTTCAAGGATCACTTCTGTTATTCTGCGATGCCTAAATGATCCCAATCATATTTCATTTCTATTTTGCATGAATGAACTACTCCCTATTAAAATGTTAATATCTCCTGGTCATTTATATCTCATAACTTCTGGTCACTTATTTCTAAGCTTGAACTTTTGCATATCCAAATTCGTCCTATATGAAGGAGAAAACAAGTTCAGAGTGATGAAGCACAGATTTCCTAGTATCGGTGCAGAAGTTCCAGGAGGCGGGAGAAGGGTTCTAGATGGAAAAATAAATGACCTCTAGATTGCCCTAATAGAAAACTGTAATATGTGAAGCCCTTGAAATTCGTCAGGGACAGGCACAGTGCATTTCCACACTGGCAGGATTATATACATCTCTTGGTGATCTAGTTCTTCCGAATGGCAACGTTATGAGCTCACCTACTGAAGCAGTGATGTCCAGGAGCATGACTCTGACCCCGATCTCCTGGTTCTAAGCTCAGCTCTACTATTTACTAGTGTGTGTTCTCAGGCAGGTAACTACTATGAGCCTTGGTCTCCTCCTTGGTAAAATTCTTCCCTGCTAGAATTTTTGGGAGGATGAGGTGGTATTATTGAGTATGTAAAAAGAACCTACTGGCCCATGGTTTGTTATTTTAAATCACTGACTTTTAAAAGTATCCAAGTGTTGCAAACAAGCAAGCAATTTATAATCAAAACCCAACATACCACTAGTCTGTTATGAATAGCTAAGGAAGACTCAGGACAAATCCCTTGTCACCCTTTTTCATTAAATTATTCTAATTAGGAAAAAAAGATTAAACTCAAAAAGAAGTCAAATAAGTGTGATTCAAAGAGAAATAACTTAAAATCACAGTCATATATTGTGATACATTATGCTGAAATATTAGATTTCAGAATATCTTAATGGACAAACTAGCTCTCTGGCTTCAGCCCTCTGGGAGTTTCTAACCAGAGGTTACTGTGTTTAGTTAACTTTGTTTCCATTCGTAGCAGTTTTCTTACTCCCGTATAGATCAGGATTCATTGCAGAAGTAGATGCTGACTTCTTCATTTTTATTAGTTAGAATCTATTTTCTTTCCTGATTGTTCATCTAAGTATCATTATATACCTTTTGAGGGGTTAAATGACTAGTTTAAAGTAAGAAAAGAAATCAGTGGCACAGTTAAATTTCTAAACTGGACATATTTAACCAAAACCCTACTAGAAGCAATTTACTTCTTGATGTTTGACTTACTGTTTTCTCCAAAATGTTTGTCTATGTCAAGACACTAACAAAGAAATAGTAGTAATTGCTATAGTGGAAATGTCAAAAAGCTGTGGAATTTCGACTAAAACTTGGATGGTTAATTTTTGTTGTATTTGGGAAAATGAGATAAATGAATAAAACATGATTTATTCTGAATCTTCATTCCAATTAAAATGAGTATGCATCAGTTTGATGAGAATATTAGATGAGACTGGAACAATTAACATATTAACAAGGGAAAAAATATGGAATTGCAGAAAATTAAGGGTGAAATTAAGTTTTTCAAAGATGAGAACTGGAGTTTAGAGGTTTCTGGGAAATACTGAAAGCTGCCTCCTTCACCACAAACCCACCTAGCAGGTGATGCATTGTTCTTAGCAAGTGTGTGCTCAGTTGCTTCCGTCTTGTCCGACTCTTTGTGACCCTGTGGACTGTAGCCTGCCGGGCTCTTCTGTCCATGGGTTTCTCCAGGCAAGAGTACTAGAGTGGGTTGCCACGCCCTCCTCTAGGGCATCTTCCTGGCCCAGGGATCAAACCCGCGTCTCCTGTGTCTCCTGCCCTGGCAGGTGGGTTCCTGACTCCTAGTGCTTCCTGGGAAGCCTGCATTGCTTCTAACTGATCATTTAAGCTTTTTTAAGCTTTCATGCTCAAAAAGAATTGAGATAGAGGTTTTGTCCTTATTTCTTGCTTGTGGAAAAGACCTTGATTATAGTTCATTAATATGCAGTTACAGAACCAAGGATAACTTTGGTAGAAATAATTTCTACTCGCATGAACTCAAGGGAAGTCTCTGAGAATGATAAGGAATGGATTGGGAAAGGATAATTTCCTTGCCTTCTTTTCTGGTTATTTCAGCTGAAGTTTAACATAGTGTGAGTCCAGATAACATATGTCCATTTTTTATCAGCATTTTCATTTTTACCATGTCCTGAACCATGTGCATATTTATCGAACTGTTTTGAGTAGAAGCATGCCAAGATTGTAGGAGTTATTTCTGAAAAAGCAGCAAACCTTATCTAAACCATATTATATTAACACAACATGTATTTATTTTACAGGTTTGTTTTCTATTTTATCTCATTCAAGTATGCTAATTTACTTGATCTTTAGTGGAGAATTTTTTAAAAAACATGTTTCTTCCAGTACCTAATTTAGTAAAGTTGAAAATATATTCCATTTTAAATTTAAAAATGTAGTTTACTACATTTATGTAAAATTCAACCTTGATATAGAGAGTAGTAGTTCTATTTTATTATTCCAAAGTAAATGTTTTATGTATTTTGTAAAATGCTGACCAGCAGTTTGATTCCTCAACTTCAAAAAGTTCAATATTATAAGAAATGATTTGAAATGACAACAAGAGTACTTCAGGTTAGACAAGCAGAATATTTTGGTACAACAAATATTTTTAAACAGCCTATATGAAAAAGTTATTACATTCATTTCCAGTAGATCTCTAGGTTTCTAAGACTGAAATTTCTGGGATAGAAGTTAATCAAATCCTGTGACTGAGTGTGCAGATCATTCTCCTCGGCCTCTGGGGACTTACATAGGATGTTTCTTTCCTTAAAGAGTTTACAATTAGATGAAGAAGTGAGATAAAATTATAATCATAACCAAATCTCTAAAATAACCATTGTCTCAAAAGACTTAACCACTTAATAAAATATGCCTCATGATGCTGAAAATATAATTGCAACTATAAAGGGATGCCTGATTATTTTTTAGATAAGAAGTGGATTTCCCATGGCTTGGATGCAAACTTTTAGTTTCTGAAAGAATTAAGGCGTGTTTTTAAAATTGAAACAAATGTTTTCAAAATAAAGAGAGCCAGTCTATTTCTGTTGCTGCTACTACTAAGTTGCTTCAGTCGTGTCCGACTCTGTGTGACCCCATAGATGGCAGCCCATCAGGCTCCACCATCCCTGGGATTCTCCAGGCAAGAACACTGGAGTGGGTTGCCATTTCCTTCTCCAATGCATGAAAGCGAAAAGTGAAAGTGAAGTCGCTCAGTCGTGTCTGACTCTCAGCGACCCCATGGACTGCAGCCTACCAGGCTCCTCCATCCATGGGATTTTCCAGGCAAGAGTACTGGAGTGGGGTGCCATTGCCTTCTCCATTAGTTGTTACATATAACTCGGTATTCCTGGTCTTATTTGGGGGAAAATATAGACTGAATACCTATCTAATCCTCACAGAGATGAAATGGTGTGTGGTCTTGTGAATGGAAAGATGGATCTCTTCCTTCTTGTTTTAAAGTGTTTTGTTATAACCTGATGAAAGTCATCTATTTTATACAGAGTTTGAGTAATAGCACAGAAGCTGTCCAGTGCAGGTTCTCAGTATGGTTTGGATATCACCCATCAGTCCTAAAATCATTTCATTGGCTCTTTATTATGTCACTTTAATCATCCAAGCAATATAACCTGTTTTCTCATTTCCACTAACTGCAGTGCTATTGTTGAGTTCTGATCAGCTATTAAACAAAGGTCTCGGTTGATGGCACCGTAGCATAAACAGAGAGTTCTTTTCAAACACTTATCACTGATTGAACAGAGACTATTTTACATATGCTTTACAGTGATCTGTTATTTCGACTGTATTGGAAACCTAATCAAAGCCAGTGTGAGTCATACTGAATCTTTGACTTTTCTGAATTTGAGGTCAATATTGGCGTGAAGAACTCAAAAAGAAAAAAAAAGACCCTTTCATTCTTACCTAGACAACAAAGGCCTTTTAGCCATTGCTATCTCGTTAGTCTTTTCTGAGTAGTCTCACCAGACAGAGAGCTAGTCAGTTGTAATTCCATCATTACTCTTTCTAACAGCCCTTCAAGCCTTCTGCTCTTCAAAGTAGTGCAGAACAGCGCAGAGCACTGTAGGCATTTGGACTCAGCACTCAGAGCAGGGAGCTGAAACAAAACGATGCCAACTGACTTTAAGGCAATTTCGTTCCCTCTGTGGAAATTTCTGCTTCTCATATTGAATCGATTCACTGAGTGAAACTTGACCTCTTGTTAGAGTGCATACACTTTGCAATGTGCTCAAGTAATTCCAAATGAAATACCAGTTGTATATAGAAAACACAGGAACCTGACTGTAGTATGTCCAACTTATTTCAAAAATGAGCATGTCTTTAAAAATCTGCTTTTCTATTAAGAGAGCTACATTTACCACACATTAGATGTTTCTGCTCATTGTAAGATAATTAAAGTAATGGATTCTAGCCTGAATTATCATTGTAAGCACACAGTTAAGCTTTCTTTATATATGGAAGCTGAAAAAGGAAAATGGCACAATTAATTAAAAGAAAAAAAAAAAGCCCTCTCTTTTTTAAGTGGGTATGTTTGACATGATGATCAATTTCCTACATGTGCGTGCATACCCGTTTATGCATGCATGTGTGTGTGTACATGTGTAGATGTCCATGGGAGATGAAACATTCATGTTAATTTTTTTTGTCAGCATCAAAAGGTAGGGAAAGTTAGTAGATTTATGAGTACAAGAGATAATATTTGGATTAAATTGGTATATAATCACTTCTGAAATGCATAACTGTTTAAATTATTCCTGTTACAAAATTTGCCTGTGTCAAAGATAACTTCTAATATTTATTGATCAATGCCATTGAATTTATACTGAAGGAAAATGGACATGTTTTTAATAACAGAAGACCCCTTGCTTGTTTTTAATAACAGATTACTTATTTCACTGGAACTTGTTACGTTTATTACATATTCTTGAGTGGGGAGTAATGTTAAGCCACATCTACATGCACAGAATGAATAGATTCCAAAACAGCCGACTTTTTGACTTCTTGATTGATACTGATGACTGCATTTGTCTTAACTGAGTGCCAATTTATGGCAGTGACATGATTTTTTTAAAAATATGTTTATATGAACTCAAATGGCTTGGGTAAGAAATATACTAATGTACCTTATAAATATTATATATATTTGCATATAATTCTGTTTCGTTGAATAATTTGTGTTAGGCATCTCATTTCTCCAGATTTTCTAATATTCAGGCAGTTGGCGTGCGGGTGGAAGTAGGAGGTATTGGCAGAGATTCTAGTGCGTCTTCAGATCTTTAATAAATGTAATTAGTTGAGTTTTATGCCTTGCCTCTTCTTTTTAATAGTGAAGCAATTGCAGTGTAAAAAAGAGCAGTTGTTTGACTATATTATTTAATTAAACAGACTTTCCTCCCTCATTCTTTCAAAAGAAAAGCAGATATTCAAAGCATAACGAGAAAAAAAAAAGAAATTTAAAATAATGGTCTGTAAATTTTGCAAAGTATATAAAGAAACCTCATTAATTCTGAATATTTAAAATATAAACAAAATCAAAAATAGATATGAGAAAAATATAAGGAGAGAAATCTTCTGAAGAAAAACATGTGAAATTCATTCTAGTTCTTTAAAAAAAAAAAAACTTTAAAAAATAATGATAAACAAAAGTAAGACTATTATCAGAATTCATTAGTAAATTAATAGCAGATGGTTCCCTGGGGGACCAAGTTTGTGAAACTGTGAATATCTTTTAAAGATTGTATTTCTCTGTTTATGTACACTTTCCATCTTTTGAGTAGCAGAAGATTTAAATTTTTTTAGAGACTAGTAATTATCTGTCAACTCTCCTTAAATGAAGAATAACACCTAAATGGGAAAGTACCCTTTTTAGAAACATTTTTATCTTTCCTGCCCCTATTTTTTGAAGAGCAAAGCTCAGAAATGGGCTTGCTCATTGCATGAAGGCTTTGCTCTGGTAGCAAAAGCCATTAAAGGAAAGAATTCTTTGGTTGAACAGAAATTAATTAGGAAAAAATGGGGATGAAAAGGAGAGCTCTTAAGTCAGTGCCTTAAAAAAAAAAAAAAAGATTCTAACAGCTGTAATATGAGAGAACCTACGAACACATTTTTTAATATAATTATATGGAAAAGACATTTTTATATTTCCCTCTTCTGGCATAAAAAGAGTTTTTTGTCAAGCACTAACAATTTATTCCTTATGGAAACTGCTGTATTATTGTCTGATGGCCATTTTAGATCCATAAAACGAAATGGATTAAAGAAAATTAAACAGTATTTTTAAGTGTCTACAGCTTGTGGCATGTTAACAACAATCTATGTGAAACAGCATATATGGAAAAGACATTTTTATATTTCCCTCTTCTGGCATAAAAAGAGTTTTTTGTCAAGCACTAACAATTTATTCCTTATGGAAACTGCTGTATTATTGTCTGATGGCCATTTTAGATCCATAAAACGAAATGGATTAAAGAAAATTAAACAGTATTTTTAAGTGTCTACAGCTTGTGGCATGTTAACAACAATCTATGTGAAACAGCACCAAATATGAAGCTTATGTTTCCAAGACTTTTTTGTACTGTAATACTGATACAGTCCTTAAATATTTAAGGACTGAAAATTTGTTTCAAAATATAACTGTGAAAAATCTCAATACTTTGGAGGAGGTAAAATGAGATATGACCAAATGTAAGTATGTTAATTGTGTATATTATACATATATATATATTTTTTCGTTCTGTGGCACATTATTTGTTATAGGTATTTTCAAATTTAGAGTAAATTTGCATTCTAACTCAGAATTGTTATTGAATGTGTGATTTTTAGCTAAACCCACTAAACTCACCAGCCTCAGTCTCCCTGTGTGTAGATGAGATCAGATACCTCTTTTAAAATTCTCAGGACATCTCATGATCCTTTAGTCCTCAGATCATCCTCTGACATTAAGATAAACACCCAGAAGTGGCTCAGTATCGCTCAGCCCTAGCAAAAGCTGTGCGATGCTCCCTACCGGTATGAAACCTGTTGTTGGTGGGTCTTACTTCTGGGCTGCAAAGAGTGGCCAGAGGTCCTGTTTTTGAACTGAATTGAGTATGACTTGGTGAGCTACTGTGCTTTTGCATATAATTAAATGAATGAAGACAAACAAAACTGACAAGGAATGAAGGATAAGGCTTGATGGGATCAAATGGCCAGGGTGTCAAAGCTCTAAGTAATTGCAAAGAGGGAAGCATGATTCCTCTAATAATTGGAGTCCCTTGGAGCCAGGCCAACAGCCTTTTCCAAAGGATCCTGACCTGCTGAGCACTCTAGATGTGCAATGAATGTTTGCTGATGGACTCATGTCTACCTTGGCAGTCACAATCTCTATGTCCCTTCAATGTGAAACTTCAACTTCATTGCTTATAATTCAGTATCTTTTAAAAACCTGTATGCTAGAGTTGAGAAAGGATTATATTAAATATTTATATGGTAAAGCCTACTTCAGGGAGAGCTATAAAACATGGAGGGAATGAAAGTTAAGTGGAGAATTTTTCAAAATTAAAAAAAAAGCAGAATATTAAAATGAATCCAGTTCTGTTATGGAGGTGTACACCCGCTGAAATTTATGGTGAAATATCAGTGTTGTTCCTCTTGGGTGTCACATGGTAGAGTGTGACAGGTGACTTTGAGGTCTGATGCTTGGTGGCCCTCTTTATCCCTGTGCTGAAAGACAGTGTAACTTGAGCTCAGTGAGACAACTTTTCTGGATTAAGTGGGCAAGATCAATCAAATGGCACCCCTTCATCCATCCTTTGCACTTGGGTCTCATACCAAAGTACAATTCTATGATGCATGAACTCGGTAATGAGTGGGAGATTTTAACTCTAGCCTGCTCATTACGGTACAACCAGACTTAGATGTATTAATGTACATATCAGAAAGTTCAAAGTTGGACTAAAGACCCTTTAGGAAACCAGACCTGGAAACCATGTAGCATGTCCCCTTGAGATGAGAAGACTGATTTTGTGGATGGCATGTAGTCTCAGGCCTGTCCCAGGTTCTCTGGAGGATTTCCGAGGCATACACCTGGGTAAACATGGTTTCAGTTCACCCCCGTGTGTCCTCAAAGTTGTTGCATTTGGTGGTCTGGAATATTTCCAAAAGAGTGTGGACTGCAGTTTGGTAGAAGCATAATTAGTCTTGCCTATAAATCAGTAAGCACATGTGTGTGTTTGTGCCAGCCTGCATGAGTGTCTGCAGATAGCCTACACATACGTTGGCCCATAAGAGGGACTTACTGATTTGTGCTAAAGTCCTCTCTGTCTAGAATCATCTCATCTGCTTAGAGCCAGATTCGTGGGTAGGGAAGGCAGGTATCTGCATGTTTGAGTACAATTTGCTTGATCTTACCATTAGAACACTTTCTTTCTTTTTTTTTCAAAGGACTTTAATTGATCTTAGATCTGTTTTGTGGTTTCCCTTTTGAAAAATCTAAAATGACTAAAACTAAAAATTAAAATTGAGTAGTGAGTTGGGAAGATTAACAAATATTCTGAGTTTTATAGCATGTTTGTTTTCTATAAATACATCATTATATGCATATGCTTTTATTAATACAAATTGAGTGTAGTTGCAAATTTAAAGAAAAAAAATTTATCATTTCCTCATTTGGGTACTTAAAATTTTCCCCCTAAACATTAATTCCATGGACCCTTAGAATGAGCTGAACAAATACTTTCTAAATTAATTTGCTCTGACAGTACCGACATTCTTAAGTATTTCTGGTATGGCTCTGACTATGTCAGTAATTTAGATCATTACTAAATTAGTAATTTAATTTAGTAATTCAATTTAGATATCTACAGAAAACAGTGTGAAAAATCACAAATATTTAAACAAACATTCATCGTTCTTCATGTGCACCTGACCTCTGAAAACTTGCTCAAACACCTGGACACAAGGAGACTTTCCAGCCCCTCATTTGATGGCATTACAACTGGACATCCTCTAAAGTACCTCATTTCCTGTGATTTGTAATAGCACCTTGCTGTGCCAAGGTTCATAGGGCACTTGAAGCCAACTGTCCATTTATAATTATACCCTGATGAAAATTAGCATCCCAGTGGATACTTGAGAACTGAATTTACCTGGAGGTGTCAAGTTTAAATGTCAGGATTGTTTTTTATTTTTTTCTCATGTTCCATGTCTTACAAACTGAAATTTTCTATTGAAAAAAATTTATCATCAGTGCTATAACCCTAGT
The DNA here is from genome assembly GCA_006410675.1 of Oreotragus oreotragus. NCBI lineage: Eukaryota > Metazoa > Chordata > Mammalia > Artiodactyla > Bovidae > Oreotragus > Oreotragus oreotragus. Next base: position 132,008 of record SJYX01007892.1, on the reverse strand, counting down.
ATAATTACAGTTTTGCCCACATAAATAATATGTTGAAAAGGGGAGCGGGAGAATGTATTGGAGGCTTCCAAGTTTTCATATAATACTGAAGAAAAAAATTCCTTTAGTGCTTCTTTAACTTCAGAATCTGACTTGATTTCATTTATCTGACATTGGCATAGATCCACAAGGTAACATACAATTATTTACCTATTTATTGAGCTCCTGCTGAGTGGGGCTCTATCCCGTGCAACCATTTTAACCCTGTGTTATAAAAGTCATGTTGATTTTTATTCAGAGCAGTGGCAGAAGGATTTTAGAAAGAAATGTAAGGTCTGAAATTATTTTATGAAAATTTTCGTTTTGTGATTAGAGTATTATTGAACTTGGGTTATAAAGACGATTTTAGCTTTGCTAAAATTTCATTTGTATAATAAGAGCTTGAAATTCTTGGCCTTCATCTGCATAAAAATTGAGTCCCAATTTTTCAGGCTAGCATTCAAAGCCCTCTTTAATATGATTCCATCCTTATTTCTTTTCTGCTACCCCCTCATCCCTCTAAGGTTTCCTGAAGTCTCCTTGACCTCTGGAAACTGTATGCTTCCCACTCCTTCCCCTCTCCCAAGCTCTGTTCTCCTCTTAGAATGTCCCCGATTTGCCATTTTCACTCAAGTGGATGCCTGAGATTAGAAAACCATCCCAAAGGCTGCCTCTCTTAAAGCATCATGACAGATCATCCCATTGGAAATTCTCCTTCCCCACCACATGTTATATCACACTTGGGAAACTCAGTGCAGTTGGTTTTATCTAGAATTCTTGCAATGAGTGTCTGTTTAACCTTTTAGGATCATTAGGTCCTAGATATTGGGAATATTGGGTCCTAGATATTCAGTATCTGCTAGTTTCCCCTTATATCCTATTTACCAACCATTTTGGTTGAACCTAACATGGATTTCTGGGCTCCTGGACTGAAGTTTGTCCTGAATACTCTTACTCCAAGGATTCTGCTATACATCAGAGATCTGAGGCCTTTTTTTGTATCAGGATTTCCTTCCAACACTGCCACTAGAATAATTGTATTGTTTTCAAGTAGATTAGAATTCTGTTTTAGATTGGAAACTCTAGCCTACTTTGGCATCCCTGATTGGTTACAGTTTGCGCTTCCTGATTGTACGAGTAGAAATTATTATAGTCATTATTACATAATTATTTTAGAGGAAGATTTAGCAAACTGACCCACAGATCAAGTCAGGGTCCCCTATCTATTTTGTTTGGCCTGGATTCTAANTACTTGCACAAAGTTACGTAGATTAAAAGGAACAGAGTAGGGGTCGCAATCCAAGTAAATCCGACACCCAAATCTGTTTCCCACAATATCCTCTGATTACGGCTATCATCTTGGATATATGGAAGAAAGCATGTATTTGGTGTTCAGATGAACCCTTTAGTCTCTGAAAGATGTTTTAACTGAAATTCTGATTGGATGTGTTATGTAAGCTACTATAGCCCTTCCAGTAATTTTTGCAGTAATTTCTGATAGCTTCCTGGGTGTAGGTCATTGTGCAGATTCATACATTATCTCACTTAAGCTGCCTGCTGACCCTAATGCGTAAGTATTATTATTATTCCTATTTTCTAAAGGAGAGCGTTGAGGCTTAGAGAGGATAAATTGTTCAAAGTCAGGCAGTAGGTGACTTCAAAGCCCATGACTTGCTGCCCCACAGAGAGTATCCTACCAAAATAGATTAAGCCATTTTGGTCGCTCAAAAAATGATCTGCTATTGGCAATTTCACATTGCACAGTCTAACTAGCGAATGATAATTGATTTAACCCTTTTGTGCCCCTAATTGTTAAATGCATCGAGGGAACAGCTGATATATTTGCAAACATAGTGTTGTTAGTCACTGTGCATAAGAAAAAAAAAACAAAAACATGAAAACTTGACAGTAACAGTGTCTTGATTAGTGTAGGTTATGTTAAAATCCATTTTCTTCATTCATGTATCCTATCTGGCATTGTATTTTTTTAAACTAAGATATATTTTGAATGGAAATTAAGTAGTTGAAAATGAGGAAACAGAATTCATTTCTATTAATCTGAATATTGTCAACAAATGCATTTGTCAAAACCACATTGCGAAAGTTAAAATCGGAAAGCTTCGAATGGTGGCAGTTGAAATCCAACCTAAGAAAACACATATGATCGTGCTTCTCCAAAATCCAGTTTTAAACTATCCAAGTGATGGTTTAAAATGATTGTTTCAGTTTACATTGCAAGCTCATGCAAATCGACATTTATCAAGTTCCGCCGTCACTCAGTCTAATGGCAAAGTCTGCTCACTCTCCAAAAAAAAAGAGAGAAAGAAAAGAAAAAGAAACTCCTGATTTCTAATATCGTTTTTGTATTATTTGTCAAGATTTTTGGTGCTTTAAATGGAATACTCAATATGCCTCTGGACAGACTGGGTTGTTCTGTTTCCTGGAACACATGTTAGAGAGCTCGAGTTGAAATGTGGCTGGATTAAATGAACACAAGGACTGAGAACCCACGTCTTCTGGCCTTTAGGAGCGTCTTTCATTTTGGTGGCTTGCGAAAAGTCGGCTTGATAGAGATGAGCAGTGGCTGGGCTCAGCTCTCTGCTGTTTGGAGCCATTCAGGGCTCCGACAGCCGGATCTTTTCCTCGCTCTTCCCTTCTTCCTGCAGTCTCTTCTGGGATCACTCAGAGCACAGCCATTCCAAGCAGTGTCCCAATGTGGGAATATTGCCCTGGAGCCTGAGCCCTCTTAGATGGACAGTAAATTGTGCGTCGGAAAAGGTTCATGCTAGCTGCTAGCCAGAGACCATTTGACAGGTAGAAACGTTTACTTCCAAGTCAAAAAGTTAGGTAAAAATTGTAGCTTTATGATCACATTATGTGATATTTTTTGTAATAACCTAATAGCTAGCAGATGGTGCAGTGTACATTCTATGAGTATACCCAGACCATAATTTCCCCCATTTTTAGTTTTCCTTTAAGTAGCTGGTAATGAATAGTGTGTGATAGAAAATAGTAATCTGTGGCTCTATGTGGGGTATCACATGAAGAATGTCTTTCTTCTTTTTATTCTTGGGAAATTATTCTTATATGGTGTTATTTAGGATAAGTTTTGAGCTCCCATGTGAGAGACTGGGAGAGATCTCTCTTTAGTGAATAGAAAAATTAAATCAGTGGATTTTATCTCCCAGAACCATCAGAACGACAGTGCTTCAGAGTGTGTTAGCCTCGCTCTCTCTGTATGTCTTTTGGCAGAGTTTTGTTTTACTCCTTCACTTAATCAAAAATAATGAAGATTTACGGGTGTCAAGTTACTTAGAATCCTCAGTGAAAGGCACAGTTGTTCTGTACCTAAGTACCTTAGCTCAAATCCAGTTACACTGCTGCAGAAAAATGTTAACATTTTTAAACAGTTCTTGATTTCATTTGCACAGATCTTTATCAAAATAAGGTGGAATGGGGGAAGGACACGATGCCTTTGTTCCATGCGGTAAACAAGCAATTTTCTCTTTAAATTTTCTTTTTCAAGAACAAATTTTAATTTTTTCTATTCCATGCTAAAAGTTAGCCAACTTTAAGCTCAGAGAATCAGGTGAATAATATTAGAATATTTGATCTTTTAAAGGATTTGCCATGACATTTATTTTTTAAAGACCAGAAATTTTATTGAAATTGAACTTCAGCAAAGTGGGCTTCGAAGCATGTTTCTGTCCCCAAAATGAAGAAATAATCTAGGAATTAATATAAGGTGGCCATAACCCAAAATCTGGTGGTAGGCCACACAGGAGAACGTTTTAGAATAAAAATACCAGAATTAAATTCATAAAGATTCTAGCAACCTAACAGTTGAAACTATATTAGTAGCTATATTTCCAATGTAAGGTGTGTAATTAGCAAATAATGGTGCAGCCCCTATCCTATACATGCTTCATTCTTGCTCAAAGGTCATAATCCTATATAAATTTAAAATTCTGGAATTTGCTAATAGGTGAATGTTTAAATTAATTAGAGAAAGACACCAAGAAATATTTTTAGATCTAAAATTTTCAATCTTTTTTTTTCCCCCCTGTCGTTTGATGTCATATAGACTCAATCTACAAGTAAGACATTTTCGGCGTATCATCGGTTGTCAGCACATATTGTATGCAAATGTCATCCTCGCTTTGAAAATACCTTTTGCGTTTTAAGCAAGATCCTATTTTGACAGTTCTTTATGCTTTTTGGGGAGAGTGCTCCTGGAGAGTTTTAAAAAAAAATCTTGATTTTTTGCCTTGGCATATTCATTTTAATGTTCTCATTTCTGTTCCATCACAGTTAACCCTTCATTTAAGTCACCTAAAAGCCCTTGTTAAACTTCAAGGCTTCTACCAGCCCCTGTCAGTGATTACAAGCAGAAGGTTTATACATGTTAAAGCACCAGCATGTAAGTTGTTCTTCAGGATTGCCCTGGGGAGTTTTCTACTGCATTTTTGCCAATTGAATTATGATATGAGATGGCATGAATATTGATCAAATTTCCAAACTGAATTTCCCAATTTTAAGACTGTGGTGTAAACGAACCCACAGGTTGTCATAACCAATTCGATATGTTTTTAACAATAGTCGCTGAAGCATGCGGGTCTTTAAAACTCATCAAAATGTACAAGATTATTTGCACATAGGCTTTCAGCAAACCTCCCTTAACTCCTTCCTCTGCGTTTCAAACCGACAGCAAAATTCGTAGCCAGGAAATGAATTGGTTAGTGTATCTGTGTGTCTGTGGCTGGTATGTGTATTTTGCTTTTTGCCTGTGGCTTTGTCTTTCCTTCTCTCAGTCCTATATATATGGAAATATGGTGACACTGGAGAGAAATGCATTTATATACTTTGTGAACACAGACACATGGTCCAGTGGATGAGTGAAGGAAACTAGTATCGTACCTCAAATGGTATTTCATCTTTGCAAAGTGAGTTTGTTTCCTCTAAAGAGAAAAGGAATCACGTGTCATGATGANCGTGTATTTTGCTTTTTGCCTGTGGCTTTGTCTTTCCTTCTCTCAGTCCTATATATATGGAAATATGGTGACACTGGAGAGAAATGCATTTATATACTTTGTGAACACAGACACATGGTCCAGTGGATGAGTGAAGGAAACTAGTATCGTACCTCAAATGGTATTTCATCTTTGCAAAGTGAGTTTGTTTCCTCTAAAGAGAAAAGGAATCACGTGTCATGATGAGGTTTCATTTTAAGGAGCAGGTTACATATTTTACATTTATGAAAAGTTTCTTAAGTTTTTCCCATTGTTCTAGTGTTTAGTTCTTTACTTTTTAAATTAGTGGTTTTAAATTTATAGGCGGGGGTAGAAGGAGCATCTTCCACAGTTTCTACAACCACTGTAGAGAAATTTCTTGAAATGAAAGCACGGACTTGGGTTTCTTTCGAGTTATGATTGAGGGGCCTGGTCCTCATCTAGCCTGCTGTGACCTCAAGCCCACCCCTGAGAGAGCTTTTGGAAAGCCATGCTCTGGAGAGAGTCCAGCCTTATTTATCTTCCAGACCTCCTCCCACTGGTTGATCCAAAACAGCTTGGTCTCCAGAAATGGGAAAGGAATTTGGACTCTTTGGGTGGTTTTTCTGTGCATTCAGCACCTTGGCAATCAACAGGAAAGAGAAAAAGAGAAAGAAAGAAAGAAAGATGGGAAAATAAGATGGAAAGGTTGTAATGACTTCCTTGTTAGTAAATGGGGTAAAGAATCTGCCTGCAATGCAAGAGACTCAGATTCCATCCCTTGCAGAAGAATGGCAACCCACTGCAGCATTCTTACCTGGAGAATCCCACAGACAGGGGAGCCTGGCGGACTACAGTCCATGGGGTCGCAGAAGAGTCAGGCATGACTGAGATATAAACAACATCCTTTTTCCTGCCAATATATGATTCTGCTCTTGTCTTCTTCATTGACTTTCATCTTTTCTTCTCAGATTTGATTTGGGAAAGAGGAGACTAGCACAAGACATTAAATGTGTGCAAAAAAAAAAAAAGAATCAGTACTGGATTATATTCTAAACAACAAACATAGGTTAGAGATTTTTAAATTACGTAGTCCTGTTAATGATGCTTCTCTGCTAGGCCCGCCTATGCTGGCATAGAAAAGAGGATTGAAACCAGTTTAATAATAATAATATATGTTTTAAAACATGCTCACACCTTTCACTTTATAACATGCTTTAGCACACCTGGCAGGACTGCCATGGTTCCTCAAATCAAAAAGCCCTTTTAAGAAGTCAGCAAGTATTATCTCCATTATATAAATGAGAAAACTGAGGTTCAGAGAGGTTAAGTGCCATGAATAAATCTTCATAGTTGCCTTTGTACTAGGTGTTTCTGTATATTGAGTGTGTGTGCTGGGGCACGTGCATGTGAATATAATCATAGAACCTGGCCACAAATGAAGAGAGATTGGTAAAAGAAAGAAATTGAATCAACTGGTAAATTATTAGGACTTCTGTATACAACTTGGCAGCTAAGGGATTACCCTCAGTGCGTTAATATAAGCAGTCAAGTGTCTAACAGATCTTTTCAATCCAATTAAGATGATATGTTGTGACTGTATTTGACTAGAGACAATGGAAGAAAGATGGCGAATGCATCCTTCCAAGATTATCCTCTTTTCAAACCTAAAACATTGATTTCCATCTGAAAACTGAGGATAGCATGACTTCTTTTATGTACTTCACAATATAAAAATGATCAACTCATAAACGAAGCTGCTTTCTGAAAGACTTTAATTTTTCAGTTAAGTAAATTTCTTTAATGTTTTAACTGAAAAATGAGGCAACCATTTCTCACAGTTTTTATTTCTGATAGACCCGTGAGATCCTGTAAGTAGTGAATCTGTTCTTTTTCTTGCTGAATATTCTCCTGAACAAGAATAAAAGCAGCAAAATTAGACAACGTATGGAAAAGGAACTCCTGGCTTGCTAGTTTTACCAGGGAGAGTAGCCAGATCCTATATTTCTGGCTGGAATCCTCAAATGGGAGAAAAAAAAATTTTTTTTTTCCTGGCATGAATTGTGTAACAGTTGTTTATGTACCTTGTAGCCTGGAAAACTCTCTCAAAAGTAGTTTTCCCAGTGAAACAATCCTCTCCTTTCAAAGGTAAAAATGATGGATATCAATTTTTACATTTTATTTTTTCAATTTTTAAATATTTTTTGTTGAAACTATATATATTACATTTTTATATTATATAATTGGGCATATACACACACCACTTCCTGGCCCAGGTGAGACAAGGGGAGATATTAGAAGCTGTATACACAGCTTGTAATAATCCACATTCTGCCAGGCTTGTTTATTTCTGTAGGAAGCCATCAGAGCACAAAAATTAAGAATTTTGGAGGCAGACAGGCTTACTGGTTTTGAGACCTTGGGCAAGTTGTTTTACCTGTCTATCCTGATTTCCTTCTTAGGTTAAATGAAGATGTCTTGCTGCTGCTGCTAAGTCACTTCAGTCGTGTCTGACTCTGTGTGACCCCATAGACGGCAGCCCACCAGGCTCCCCCATCCCTGGGATTCTCCAGGCAAGAATATTGGAGTGGGTTGCCATTTCCTTCTCCAATGCATGAAAGAGAAAAGTGAAAGTGAAGTCGCTCAGTCTGTCCGACTGTTAGCGACCCCATGGACTGCAGCCCACCAGGCTCCTCCGTCCATTGGATTTTCCAGGCAAGAGTACTGGGGTGGGGTGCCATGTCTTGATGGATTTAAATGAGCCATCCGTCATTTAATCCAGTCCATCAATAAATATCTTGTGGATTAACCGAAACACACTCTGAATATCATGGAGCCCCATGCCTTGTATATCTTCTTTCCATACTTAGTGACAGCAGTTATGGTTATTTTTGGTCTCAGGATGTATCTAGCATTTAAGTTTTGAAACAGACCATGAGAATGGGTTTTACTTGGATATGGCAGGGAGATAGGGGCTAATAAACACTGGGAAAGCTCAGTGTTCTGGGGAGATGAGATGTGGCTTCGTCTCTGGATTCTGGAATGTGAGTTGCAGGCTCTTAGAAGTTTGCTTTCAAGACGGAGTGTTCTTGAAGTCCACAGAGAACCACAGGGAACACAGCCAAGCTTCACTGAGGGAACCTGCCCTCATCACTGGTCCCCACACTTTTCAAAGGTGAATTATGTGGTAACCAAGGAGCTGGGGCTATGGTATGTGGACCATTAGAACCTTCTGGGGATGGAACCACAGAAAGTCAGAGAAGAGTGGAGTGGATGCCTTGTAGAGATTAACACAAGGCCCGGGGAAGGAATCTTGGGATGGTCCTTTGAGGGGAAGATTGTCCTTCTACAAATAGGGAACATGGATAATCACTGGATTTAAAAGGACCAGCTAGGGAGGTATGAGATGTTTCTCCAGAGTCGATGAAGAGCTGCTTGTGCCTCAAGGAAAGAGCTCTAGGGGTCAGGAAAGAGAATGGCTTTCTTGCCTCTGACATCCATGTGTCTGTCAAACGGGTGGACTGTCTGGAGTGAAGATTAGAACACAGTGTCTCACAGGGCACAGAATTTGCTAGTTTGCAGCAGTGGTGACTTCTAATCCACCATCACAGACCTAAAACAGCTCAGCTCAGTAACAGGCACCATTTAACAGAGACCTTGAAATATCTTCCAAGGAAGGGGCTTTCAGGAAATATAGACCGAGGACAATTATGCTGAGTATTCTGTAATGCACTAGAACCTTTATAACTTACTCTTGTTGGTGGGTTTGCTGTTTAATCCCTTCCCTTGTTGATGAGCACAGTCCTTACATGAAGAAAGACATGTGCCCATTTTCAGAGACAACAAAGACAAAACCTGGATAGAACGCCTTACTGGGTCAAGAGACAGGAAATTGGAAAAGTGGAGAAGGTAGAGACCTAGAAAGTAAAAGATAAGAATAAGACCGAGTTCCTGGGAGACTTGGCTAAGGATGAGAGAAATACACAGAGACCCAGCCCTTGAAGGAGTCATGAATCCAAGGGCAGATCTATTTCATTCTTGATTGCCTCAATCTAGGCACCAAAGTTGGACAAGAAAGATGACTAATGCAATTCAATGCGTTTCTATTTCAACAATGCCCAAATAGGCTCCTTTAGCTTCGTTCATCAAGAGCAAAAATATTAGTTCAGGAAAACAATGCTAAATGTTAAGTCACTTCAATCGTGTCCAACTCTGTGCGACCCTATAGATGGCAGCCCACCAGGCTCCCCTGTCCCTGGGATTCTCCAGGCAAGAACACTGGAGTGGGTTGCCATTTCCTTCTCCAATGCATTAAAGTGAAATGTGAAAGTGAAGTCGCTCAGTTGTGTCTGACTCTTTGCGACCCCATGGACTGCAGCCTACCAGGCTCCTCCATCCATGGGATTTTCCAGGCAAGAGTACTGGAGTGGGGTGCCATCGAAAGGTAACATCAAAATCGCTGGAATCAAGCCACTGATTCAGAGCAAGCTTAGATATAAATGTGTAAGTAACTGCATTATATAAAAATGCAGCTGTGGATCTTGAGAACTGTCAAGCCCTATTTGGTGACTAAAGGGTGGACAGGCTGTCTCCAGCCTTCTCTCTTGAGCAGAGCCCCAGTCCACCTTGATTCTGTGCTAGCTTCCTCTAATGCAGTGACTGGGTGCAGGCTGTGGTCATAATGTATCTCTGCAATAGGCTCCTCCATCCATGGGATTTTCCAGGCAAGAGTACTGGAGTGGGGTGCCATCGAAAGGTAACATCAAAATCGCTGGAATCAAGCCACTGATTCAGAGCAAGCTTAGATATAAATGTGTAAGTAACTGCATTATATAAAAATGCAGCTGTGGATCTTGAGAACTGTCAAGCCCTATTTGGTGACTAAAGGGTGGACAGGCTGTCTCCAGCCTTCTCTCTTGAGCAGAGCCCCAGTCCACCTTGATTCTGTGCTAGCTTCCTCTAATGCAGTGACTGGGTGCAGGCTGTGGTCATAATGTATCTCTGCAAGTTACTAGCATCTTCCTGCAGTTACTTCATGGTAGTTTAAAGCTTTCTGTCTTAACTCATCCTTTCAACCATAATTCTTGCTGCTGCTGTTCTTTTCTGTCGATCTTTGAATTTGTACATTAGAGTATTGCACTAGAGGGCTCAGTTCAGTTTAGTTCAATCGCTCAGTCGTGTCTGACTCTGCGACCCCATGAATCGCAGCACGCCAGGCCTCCCTGTCCATCACCATCTCCCAGAGTTCAGTCAGACTCAAGTCCATCGAGTCCGTGATGCCATCCAGCCATCTCATCCTCTGTCGTCCCCTTCTCCTCCTGCCCCCAATCCCTCCCAGCATCAGAGTCTTTTCCAATGAGTCAACTCTTCCCATGAGGAGTTTCAGCTTTAGCATCATTCCTTCCAAAGAAATCCCAGGGTTACTCTCCTTCAGAATGGACTGGTTGGATCTCCTTGCAGTGGTAGACCCCTTTTTTCTATGGAATAGGGACATAATTACATAATGACTTTTTCTTTAAACTTCCCCACTTTACGTCTGATGAGTTTGATTTCTCCTGCAGCCTCTAAGGGTGGGCACGGCAGTCCTCGTTGTCCAGTTTTCCCTCAGGTTTCTCAGAGCAGCCCTTTCCTGGTCTGAGAGTGCAGGTCTGCCTTGTCCTGAGACCGTGGAGGCCCACTTAGAGTCATGTGACCACAGCATCCTGTCCATAGCTTTCAAGGCCTGAGGCCCTTCCCTGATTGCAGGGATCATCACTGTGGGCCACAATTAGACCCCTTCCTGAAAGTGTCCCTGATCCCTCCAGTTCATGCTCTTAGCTCCTGATCTCTGAGTGAGAAGCAGTGGTTTCTGTGGAACTAACTACTCAGAAATCTAGCTTCAGTCTAACTTTATTCCTTTGCGCATGTGTATGCAGTTTTTTGTTTTTTTATTTTATCTTTTTTTTTTTTTTTCAATTTTGTTGTCCTTTCAAAATATTCCTTGTTTCATGGCTTCAGGGCAAAGAAAAAAAAATCATGCATCCAGACCACTCTTGTGGACAGAAAGTTTTTTCAGCACTTTGAAATCTACTTTTTCTTGTTACACTAGCCCTGAGGTGTGAAGCTTTCAAAATATTTTTTAAAGGAAAGCATATTAAGGGGAAGGGGAATATCCCAGTACTCTGGAAGAATAAGCGGAGAAGCAAAAAGGGACCTTCTAAAATTGAGAAAATCACTTTACTGGCAACACTGCATTTAGGTTTTCTTATGAATAAAATGAGGATGGACCTGATGTTAAGACCCATCGCAGCTCTAAAATCTTTAACTCAAAGTTTGTGAAATCAAAATTGGACAACTTAGTCTTTAAGAAGAGATTTCCATTCACATTCCTTTCTATTGATTTCTTTCCTAGTGTCTCCAAGATGAGCGTGAGCGATGGAGTCAGCCTTGTCACCGCTAATTGGTGTCTTCTACAGATACATTATCTAGTTATCAGGTGTCTCTTCACTAGGAGACAGCACAGCATCCAGAACATTCATTAACGGACACAGGGAATGTTCTTATACTCATGCACACATATGTACTTTTAGGAGGCACTCTCAAGCTTTAGAGGCGTAGGAGCAGATTTCAGACACATCGCATTGTGGCAGGGTTTCTGTCTTTGTCTTATTCTGTGAGGTGAAATGCCTTTGTCCATTTGAGCAAGAAGGCATCCATCGCTCCTTCTTCGTAGTTTAGAGGCTCCCAGTTTTGTCGCAGGGACGCCTCACAGTGGTGCCCGTTCAGAGATCACAACTGAGCTGCGCTCGGGGGACCAGGGGGTAGCCCTGACTGTCCTGAGCTCCGACTGGCTTGAGACTTGCCACTCCATGGGGCAGGTTGTGTGAAGAAGTTCCTAATAATGTTGCTGATGACTTCGACACCCACGTCTCTTCGCTTTCTATTGTTGCCTTGTGCTTCAGAAAATACGCTGAGCAGAGCAGCTTGATGGAATTTCATTGAGACTTCTTGACATTACACCAGCAGCATTTTTATTTCAGCTTTAACCTAGTCACTTTTTTTTTTTCTTTTCGGTAAACAAATACAGTGCGTTATGTTGAGGTGAGGATTTGGGAGGAGTTTCAGGAAAATCATTCTTCACATTTTAGAGATTGTTTGTAATAACTTTGCTTATGCTATAAAAATGTTAATAGCTTTTGAAGAATAAAAACCTGGTAATAATTGCCCATCTATAAGCAGAGTCTTATGGTTTCAGCTGCAAACCACGTTCCCGAGTGGTGAAAGAGTAACATAATACCTTCTATTTATGCATGGTTTATGAACTGAATTGCACAAGGGGCTTTGTATTTATGAAAATGCATCTCACTTTGTATGCATCTTAACCATTTAATATTTGATTTGCCAAGAGGGCAAAATTTTGTTTTTAAAGAGCAGCAATATGACCTTAGACTATGTGAATACCATTAAGCACATCTTCAAAGGGTTTTAAAAGATGACTTTGTAAGAAGATCAGACCTTAACTATAGGTCCTCAGACACTTTAGGAATTCGTACAGCTTAATTTCCATTTCTCCTGCTGATACATAAGTCATAATCTGGGTAACAAAGAATTTCCTTAATGAATTGGTTGACTGTAGTACACAGAACACTGAAGAATGTTTCCAGTTCTAAAATTTGAAAGGATGGTGTTTAAAGGCACTGTAGTTAGTTATCTCAACAGGTGGTAGCTGGTAATTGATGATTATATTTAAAGTGTGTGCATTCATTGTGGTTACTAGTAATATAGCATTTTTATCCACAGATCTCAAAGCATGTGTGAATAAATATGCATTATTTCCCTATTTTAAATAGCCAGAGACACACTGAAAGTTAATTAGATATAAGCAGACAGAGAAATTTTATGTCCCCTGCTTGCTTGGAGCTTCTAAAAAAAAAAAAAAANACTAGTAATATAGCATTTTTATCCACAGATCTCAAAGCATGTGTGAATAAATATGCATTATTTCCCTATTTTAAATAGCCAGAGACACACTGAAAGTTAATTAGATATAAGCAGACAGAGAAATTTTATGTCCCCTGCTTGCTTGGAGCTTCAAAAAAAAAAAAAAAATTTCTTCCCAGAAACTGGATAAAGAACACAATGTACCTATCTCTAAATAACTGCTGTTCAGAGGCATGGCTCCAGCTCCAAGCACATCCCCACGGAGTGTACCACATCCCCCGTGTACATCCTCAGTCCGGCTCCTCAGTCCAGGTGGGCACAGAGTTCTAGGTCAGAGGAAACCTCAGTCACCATTCCTTCTGTGCCCTGGGTGACCACATCTAGCCATGCCGCAGGTGAACCAAGGACCGGGGGTGGGGGTGTGTGTGACAACATTTGTCCCATCATTCACTGGACTTCCTTCTGAACCTCGAGTCACCTCTGGATCACGAAAACATTGATTATAATACCCACTATGCAGCAAGCTCTTTCTTTGCAACAGAACAGTGACCCAAACACACAGTCTCTTGCAGAAGGAGCTGGCATTCCAGGAAAGATGATTCGCACCGAGCTCCGTTCTACTTATAGTTTTAACACTTCTCTCCACACCCAGCCTCCGCTTTTGGGGGTATCCCACCCTCTTTAACAAAGGCTTTTCTTTTCCATCCTGTTTTCAGCATAGGCTTATCAGAGAGAGAAATATTTTTGAGCTTTATTTTCTATCGTTTGTATTATTTTAATTTGTAAAATGTGTGTTATGCAAACACCAGCTAGATGAAACATGGTTTCTCAGACTAGACATCCCTGCTCTGCCTCCTGCAATCTCATCACAGTGGCAAGTGACGAGGCAACTTTCCCAGCCAAGGAGAGGGGCCTGTCCTGCCTTATGAGGCCCTGACCAACCAGTGTCTTTGCTGGACCAGACCTGGGGGTCCATCACAGTCACTGGCTGCCATCTGCCAGACCCAACACTGTCCTGTGCTGGAGGAAGGGGAGAGGGGAGAGGGTTGGCTACCAGGGACTCTTTGTGTTACAGGCACAGAGAACCCCTGAATCTCTTCCTGTTTCCTTCTTGTACTTCTTTCTCCCCCCAGAAGATCCCAGAAATGTCTTTCTGATTTAACCTCCATCCTCTTTCTTTGCTCTCAGTGTTGTTTCACTCACTGAATGTGTGTGTCTCCAGGCCATTGCCCGAAGAGAGGGCTGGACCTGTTCTGGTCATGTCCTTACTGACCTGCAGTGTATTGACCTATGAAGCCAGACCAGATGCTCCACTGAGATGACCCCTGGGGGAAAAGGATAGGCCACACGGGGAAGTTTGCTTGGGCCCCACAAGCTCTTTTCATATTCCTAGCTATTGTTATCTTTGTTGCTTAGTTGCTAAGTTGTGTCCAACTCTTTCCAACCCCATGAACTGTAGCCCCCCCCCGCCAGGCTCCTCTATCCATGGGAATACTGAAGTGGGTTGCCATTTCCTTCTCCAGGGGATCCTCCCAAACCTGGGATCAAATGCCTGTGATTAAACATGATCAGCTCAACTCTGTGACCTGCCTTCATGATCTGCTTTCACTTGAGTACCTTCAACTCTGGACCTCCGTGTCCAGTTGCTCAGGTTTATGTTTCAAGGGCAGCTGCTCGCAACCTTAAAGTGGAGAGAACTAGGGCCAAGCAGTGCAAGGACGTTCTGGCTGAAGGGTGGTGCCCAGGGCAGGAATGTTCCTGGCTCTCGCTCCGTAAGGACCTCTCAGCTGTCACAGGAGGGGCTCTTCTCCTAGAATAGCAGCGAGGTTGCCACCAGCCTCGTGTTCTTTGTACCCGGACTGCACTCCTGGGACAGCTGGTCTGATTGCACATCACCGACATTCCAAGCCCGGGGTGCCCTGGGCCTCAGGGCACCAGCAGACTCTCGGAGAATTACTGAGTGCTACTCAGCCTTCTCCCACAGTTTCTGAAGATCTGGGTGTGAGATGAATCTGCAAGAGAAAAAAATAGTAACTGGAAAGCACCTTAGAGATTAAATTGGCCAGAGTCCTGCCTGGTTTGCATATTATTTTGTGGTGTGTCTGTGATATGCATTTAAAATCACTTTCCTCAACTTTCTACTTAGTCTTCTGGAGAATCCAGGATTTTCATTTCCCACACTATGGGCATCCCTGGAGTTTTATTGTTGTAGCTGTTCTTGTTGGTCTGAGGTCTTCTAGAAATTAACGGTAATTTACATGCAAATGTCCATTCCAGATGGGCTTCCTGACTCTTCTGCCCTACCTATATGATTGAAAGAGCCTAGAATTCTACTTTCATTCAGAACCCTAGATCTGTCTTCTTAGCTGGCCCCAGTGTTGGTTCTAGGGAGAGAGTCCCTCCCTCCTTCATTACAGCCTGAGAAAGTCAAGGAGGAAAGGGAAGAAAAAAATTACCCCAGGACCTGCCGCCACCATTAATCAGACCAGATAGGAATACTAACCAACAGTCTGGGGACTTCCTTGGAGGTCCAGTGGTTAAGACTCCAAGCTTTCATTGCAGGGGGTATGGGTTAAGTCCCTAGTTAGGGAACTCAGATCCCACATGCCACTCAGAGCAGCCAAAAAAGAAAACAAAGAATAAGAATAAACATAGTAAATAGTCTGTTGTGTGCCTGTTCTTTTCATCTAGTAAATGCCTGCTGGTCAGTCATTCAAGTCTTGTATAAACAGAATGGGCTTCCCAGGTGGTACTAGTGGTAAAAATCCTGCCTGCCAGTGCAGGAGATGTCAGTCCCTGGGTTGGGAAGATCCCTTGGAAGAGGGCATGGCAACCCACTCCAGTATTCTTTGTCTGGGGAATCCCATGGACAGAGGAGCCTGGTAGGCTACAGTCCGTGGGGTTGCAAAGAGTCGGACACAACTGAAGCGACTTAGCCCCACACCACATGGGCAGTATACTCTCAGAAATGTACAGAAGGCGGGGCATCTCCTTATGCCTCAGTTACAGCTCCTAGAGATGGCATTAGCAACCCGATCTAATGGAGATCTCCATTTTTTTCTAAAAGAAATCTCTTTTAGAAAGATCTTCTTTTTCTAAAAGAAATCTCCATTTACTCAGGTTAATTTTTATATTTCCATTTTATATTTTACTTGTTTTCATGTGTTATGTTGGGTTCACCTCATGGAAGCTGGGAAGGTAATTTCCTCCTGCTCCCATTGGCAGGATAGCAATATTACAATTGTTTCTCAATTATAGAAACTCTGCGCAGAATACTATTTAAGCACTAGCTACCAAAACAAAATGGCTTATTATTTGGCATCCCTACTTTTACTGCTTGGCCAAAACAGGAGAAATCAAGAGAAACTGGACCCCAAGCAGAAGCAAGGAAATCCCCTGATGCCTCTACAAGTTTTTTAGCAGGAGGAAATGTGAGCATCCTAGGGGGGGACTCACACCTGCACCCGACAGCGGCAGGGTTCTGGCCTGGCTGGACCCAGGCTCACCACTCACACCCCACTGGGGCCTCACTGCACTTGGGAAAGGGACTGAGATGTATGGGATGGTTTCAGTGGGAAATGCACACTGCAGATTCTCACACGACTGCCTCAAAAACAAACTCCCGAAATACAACCGTTCGTTAAGTTGTGGACTGCCTGTATTTAACACTTTTTGGCAGTGTGACACAGTTTGGAAATTGTATGCTTCTTATGGAAGAGGACATTCTGGAAACTGCTTAAAATTCACAAGATGTTGGATTCTCTCTCTAGCATAGATTTCGTCTATTCTTTGGCTTTGTGTTGGACACAAAAACAGATCACCATCGCAGATTTTATTTTTTTACCACAGAGATATTCCAGGGATGCCATCTTCCCCATTCCCCAAGATGGATTTTGGTAAATTCTTTGGCCATAAGATGTTGGATTCTCTCTCTAGCATAGATTTCGTCTATTCTTTGGCTTTGTGTTGGACACAAAAACAGATCACCATCGCAGATTTTATTTTTTTACCACAGAGATATTCCAGGGATGCCATCTTCCCCATTCCCCAAGATGGATTTTGGTAAATTCTTTGGCCAAAGGACAATATTCTAGGTGACAAGATACTTCCAATTCCCCCCCCCCCACCCCCATGGAGCAAAGAATCTCTTTAAGAGGGACTGTCATCTTCCTCTTCAGATAAAGCTGCAGGAACCAGTCACATGGTAGAAACTCATACGACGTCTGGGACGGGTAAGCGCAGGCTTTTACTGCACATATCTGGGATCGTTTCATCTTGGTTCAGTTGTTCTTTACACTTTTCAACTCTTCCAGCTGCCCAGGCCTCTGATTTTTGTCATCCCTGTTTCCCTTTTCACTTGGGAATCTCTGCCGAAGGTGGCAGATTCCTCTGACTAGTCTGAGTCGTCACAGGGGCTTCCCAGGTGGCACTGGCAGTAAAAGAACCTGCTTCCCAACGCAGGAGACTTATGAGGGTTCGATCCCCGGGTCAAGAAGATCCCCTGGAGGAGGGCGTGGCAACCCACTCCAGTATTCTTGCCTGGAGAATCCCACAGACAGAGGCCTGGCAGGCTACGTTCCTTAGGGCTGTAAAGGGTCGGACACGCCTGAAGCAACTTGCCATGCACACACATCCAGGGGAGTCCTGACTCAGGGTTTCTGACAAAGGCAGAAACGTCCGAGTTCACTGGGAAGGACCCCCTCTTTCTTCATAAGACCTGCCACTGCTTTCTGCACTAACAGCCTTGGACTTCCTAATTCAGTCTCTCTCCAAACTCCGTCTTAGATGTGAGAAGCCAGGCTCACCATCCACAAAGGCCTGTCCGCCCACTCGGAGACAGTGGCCCACCTCTGACGAGGGAAAACCCTGAGAAGGTCAGGTTCTCCCCTGACCTTCAGCACAACCCCTGCCCCTTGCCTCGGTGCCAGCAGTTATTTTCCTGAGAAGGAAATTTAGCAAAAAAATTCGCTCCTTATTTCCACCACCAAATCTCCTGCCATATACCATGCTAAATGCTGGAGTCAGAAATAGAAATCAGACACGATCAGACATGGTCTGTGTTCTCAAGAGCATGTGAACAAGAGAGATCATTGTAACAAAGTCTCCTAAGAGTACCGACAGGCTTACAAACCAGAGGGTCCTGGGAACTGAGTAGGAGAAGCTAGTTTGCAGGAAGATGGAAACGGGAAGGCTTCCTGGAGATGAACTTAGCCTGTGCTGACTTTCAAAGGATGCATAAAAATCAGGCACAGGAAGGACATTCCTCCGAGCCCAAAGGTCGTGATGAGCAAAGCAGAGAATGCATGAGGGCACTGGTGTGGAGGATGATGGAGACAATTCAGTGGCAGATTCACAAAACCTCTCCTTGCTTGCCCCCTCCTCCTCCTCCTCCTCAACCCCCTATTTCATGACCTCAGTGGAGGCCAGTGGCCCTCGTTTTATGAATATCCCTGGGGCAGGTGCCACACCCCTTGGCACACAAACACCTGTGCTTATTATGACTCTAAAATGCCTCTGGGATATAGTAATAATTCGGGGATTAAAAGCATACAGACATTTATAGGAGAAAAATAATAATAATAGGTTAAAAATGTTCTCCACGTCTGTGATCTCAAATATCTCAACGCGGATGTGGTTATGCATGGTCTCTATAAGGATCTCGCAGCCAGGACCTGCCTCCCTCGTGGTGGTTCTCGTGGGAGACTGTTACATGTTAATTGCCAGTGTTCATGCAGACAGGTCGTCTGGTGATTCGGACAAAGATGCGGATGCCTTGCTTTTTGCAATTTCTAAAGAGAGAAAAACTGGCTTCAATGTGCTCCAGGGTTTGGGGTAAGAGTAATAAAGAGCAAACTTGCAGAGAGAGCACGGCTGCCCTGAAACTAAGCAGGCGTGTCGCCAGGAGCCGTCTCTCATGGGCAAACAGAAAGAACGCTTCTTCCAGGGAGGGACACGAGTCCTGGCCCCAGAAAATGAGAACGAGGCTTACCCATGCTTCATTTAGCCGTCACTTGTTCATTAAGGTCCTAAGATGCCCCGGAGAAGGAAATGGCAGCCCACTCTACTATTCTGTCCTGGGACATCCCATGGACAGGGGAGCTTGGCAGGCTACAGTCCACGGGGTCGCAAAAGAGACACAGCCGAGCAGCTAAACAACAACTGCGTGCTGAAATGCAGAAGACGACAAGTTTGCCGTGGCCCTGTCCACATCAAACTTGCAGTTTCGTAGGGAAGTCATATTGAATAAGTCAGTGCAAGTGACGTGAACGTTTCAGAAGGGAAGGTATGGAACAGAGCAAAAAACGGTAACATCGAAAGTTAACCTGGTTTGGGGTTTCAAGGAAGACCTCAGTGACTAGTATGGAGACAAAGATGGAGCAAAAAGGAAATAGGTTGGGAGAAAGGTGTTCTAGGCAGAGAGAGACAATCAGGACCCCACCACCAGGCATGGGGACAGGTGGCAAGGGCTGCACATGGGCCGTGTCATGGACTGACCCTAGAGAATAATTGTCGAATGTCCCTAAGGATAGAGCCGTGAATAGAAACAGTCTGAAAAGATCCCTGTCCTCCCAGAGCTTACCTATTAGGGGAACTTATCCCAAAGGCAAAGAGAAGCATCAGTGGTTTGATAGAGGGAAGTGACACGATCAAATTCGAATTTACCTTGGGTCATTGTATTAATAAATCTTGGGGCAGGATCGTTTGTGAGTAGACAGAATGGAGAAAACAACAGCAGTATCCCTTTTAATCCAGCACTTTAGCCAACCTATAAGTTTCCACATGTTATCTACTGCTTTCTCTGAGAACAAAAATTTCCTGAGATTTTGTAGCTGTTGTTTAAAGATGCTGAGCGAGTGATGTACAATGATCTAAAGCTTCCAAGCTTTACACCGCATAAGATGTCATATTTCTGAAATTATCACTGCTGGAATAGCTTGTTTAAGGAACATTCCTGACGGACACTTGCCTGCAAATCTGCCTGCAGTTACTCTTCTTACTCCCAAATCAGTTCAGTTGATAAGGAATGACAAACTAGAATATGTTTGGTTAAACAGACCATCTGCCTGTTCATAATATGGACATTAATTCTCATAAACAGTTACTTCAGCCATGTGAAATGCCTGATTGGCCTTCATGATATGGTTACTCATAGGCAGTTACTTCTCTTTCATGTGATTTTATAATGGACTTTACAAACTTTTTTTTCCCCCACAGCATAACTCTTAAATCATTTTATGTGATATTTACATGTAAAATGTTTATGTGTTAAATCATTTATCTGAGAAAATGGTTTAACAAGGTCGGTTTGGGATGAAGTGAGAAACCTTTTTGATGAAGTAAAGCGTGGAGTCCAGAAGAGTTTGAGATGGTAACAGATGACCACAGGTCTCCAAACAGGAAGCCATATAATTTTAATAGTCATCAGTAAAGCAGTGGCGATGTCCAGAGACCTTGCTGAGAATTCTGGATATGACATTCAGCCCAGTAGCTTCTTATAGAATCCTTTAGCCAAAACTCATTCAGGACTTTTATATTTTAGGAAGGTAGTATGGTGGATGTGTTGTCTCTTATATAACACAATTCACGAAGTCTAGGGCCATGCTGACAATTAAACCCTTTAATGTTTCTTCCACAAAACTCATGAATATTCAAATGTAGTCAAATAAATAGAGTGCAAGGCAACACAAGTTGTTTTGCTATCAAATGAGTTTCCTTTATTCTGTCTTCAGAACTTTGCAGGGTGAAGAATATAGATAAGAGATTGTGGACCTGTAATCAAATCCCAGAGGAGTTTTGGAGATTTCCCAAGTCCAGCCTCTGGTATTCAGATGAAGAAATGGCAAATGTGTCTGGAAATACTAGTTAACCACAATTAGAGTATACAGGTTTCTTCTGTTTACTGTAAGACTCTGGATGACTTTCCTTTTAAATGAGTTGGGGAAATGAATTAATGAAGGAGGAAATGAAGGAACAGTCCACAAGACCCCAAATTATAAACACCCATCTCTTCTTTCTTAGCTGCTTTATCCTCAAATGAGAGTCTGGGGGCAGATGTGTGTGTCAGTCACTCAGTTGCGGCCGACTCTTTGTGAACCCATGGACTGTAGCCCTTCAGGTCCCCCTGTCCATGAAATTCTCCAGGCAAGAATACTGGAGTGGGTAGCCATTCCCTTCCCTGTGGAATCTTCCCAACCCAGGGATTGAACCGGGGTCTCCTGCATTGCAGGCAGGGCCTATACCTTCTGAGCCACTGGGGGTCAGATGGGCCCTGGATCTTCCAGCCATATAAGCATTCTATGTCAGAACAGCTTCCCAAAAGTTTTCCAGTAGCTGAGTTCTCTTACAAGGACAAATTTTAAGAACCGGAACAAGCCAAAGTCTTTGATTACTCTTCCCTCTGGCTAGAATGCTGCCCCTACCCCAATTTCTCCTCCTGGGCTCCTGGTCATCTCTCAGGTCTCAGCTCAGATACGGTCCTCGGGGCTTCCCCACACCGGGCCACCAGCCAGTGCCCCCTTCCCTGTGGCTCTCTGGGCTTCTTGTGTGTTCACTCCATGTTGATCTGAGCCCCTCTCCAGCGTGAGCTCCTCTGGGGCCAGTACCTTCTATTCTCTGCTGAATCCATTATGCCCTAGGACAGTGACCAACAGTCAGTAGGTTCCCCTGTGTAGAAGTGAATCAATAAACAAGTGAATGTTTCCATTATTGTTGACACGTAAGAGACCTGACTGATATGTAAGGACTGATTCATCTCTTTGTCACTTACAACTATTATAATTTTAGACAATGGGGATGACAGTCTTAGGAAAATTATTTTTTTTTATATTCAATGCAAATACATGTAATTTTTCTTCTCTTTTTTATTTGCTTACCTACTCTAGTAGCTCACACTAACACCTGAGCCTTTTTATGCCAGAAACAAACAAGAGAAAAGAGAGATTGAGATAAAGGGCTGAGATCATAATTTTTGAACAGCTCTTCTAGAAAAAACACTCGCTGAAAAAAAAAAAATCTCTGAGAATAGTGTAAGATATATGTCGTTTTAAAAGTCTTGATTATAGTTTTGTATAATATTAAAACTTGCTCCTTGCAGCATACAATTTGTTGAATTCTTTCCATTGTTAGTAAATTATATTTTGTTGGGCTTCCGTGGTGGCTCAGAGGTTAAAGTGTCTGCCCGCAATGCGGGAGACTTGGGTTCGATCCCTGGGTCAGGAAGATCCCCTGGAGAAGGAAATGGCAACCCACTCCAGTATTTAGTTTGTAAAAATCAGCAAAAGCATATTATAATACCACAGGCTAACATTTAGCAAAATCTTTGATATTTGTGTCATACAAATAAGTGGTTTCTTCAAGAGTTAAGTTTATCTGGGAGAAAAAAAAAAAAAAAAATGAGACTTGGGTTCGATCCCTGGGTCAGGAAGATCCCCTGGAGAAGGAAATGGCAACCCACTCCAGTATTTAGTTTGTAAAAATCAGCAAAAGCATATTATAATACCACAGGCTAACATTTAGCAAAATCTTTGATATTTGTGTCATACAAATAAGTGGTTTCTTCAAGAGTTAAGTTTATCTGGGAGAAAAAAAAAAAAAAAAAGATGATTGACTTTGTGGAGTTTTCTCCTGGAAAGAGATCTAGTTGAAAATTAGATTGAAAAGATTTAAAACCAAATAGAAATAGAGACAGAGACAAGAAAGGAAAAAAACAGCATGGCTGACACTAAATAAAGAAGGAAAATCATGACTAATTTTTTGTTTGTTGCTTATAGTAATATTATAAATAACTACGGAATGGCTTCAGTAGAAAATGTAATTCCATATAGCTGATTATAAAGAACCCCCTCCCCAATTGATGAATAGTTCAGTCAATCTAAAATCAGTTACCCTATTTTTAGATTGCTTGACACATTTGGGCTTTCTGAAGTGAAACGTCTCAGAAAAACAGGCTCAGAAGAAATTTCACAAAATACCATTAATTGAAATGTTTAGGGGTGGGGGAAAAACAGTAGGGTAACAAGGGTAGCATTTCCTGCTCTGCTGATAACCTCACTGAGAGAAAGTTCATAGAGAAAAGAAAAAGGATACTGGCCTCTGCCTTAAACACCTTATTTAATAAGACCCTGGTTGGGGACAGCCACCATGAAATTCCAAAGTGAGAGTCACTTGGTATATAGTCACCGACTCTAAGTTTGGAAGTATACATAGGCCTCTGGTTCTGGGCCTGTCCTGTCATGGACATCAACTGGGATCAGCCGAGATGCCAGAAGTAACCGTGGATTAAAAGCTATGTTCCTGCGAGAGACGCAGACGCACGCTCGCCACATTCCTTAAATATTTGCTCCGTACTCTCATCATAACCTCTGTCTTATCTGGATTAATCCTTTTCTGGCTCACTTTGATCCCCATCCCCGATGGGGCCCCTCCGATGCTGAATAAATTGTGAAATTGTGGTGTCAGGATTAGAGATAAAAGGGGAGATGGAGACCGTGTGTCATCAGCATACTGATCTCAGGGTGAAAATGCCTTCACTTTTCTCCGAGTTATCTCATGCGAACTCGGAACAGGTGGGTGATTACCAGCAGATCCAGCAGCGGGGTGGAGCCAGGGCTCTCCCTTTGTGCCATTCCTCTGGAGACAGCATGAGGGGTTTCCCTCTATAGGAACAGAGCCTGGAGTGGAGGTGCAACAAATACCGTATTTAATGCAACTCGAGCGTCTAATAGTCTGCCTGTTAGTCTTGTGGGTACCATGTTCCATGTCTTTGAAACCAGACCCATTTATATCCCCTCAGATTTGTAGGCCCCCCAGGGCCCTGTAAATAGGATTGCATTTTTACTGCCCCTTTACACTATTATGCCATGAGCTTTCATTCAATGTTTCCTCCATTGAAGCCCACTTGCCATCATCATTTACCACCCTCTAGATCATCCCCTTGCATTCTTTGAGGCTTTGGGCATCTGGTTTGAAGATTTCCTTTCCATGCGGTTCCCCTAATCTTTTGCCATCCTTGGGATTCAATACGGAAGCTGAAATCTCATCCGTGGAGGCTTGGAATCTTGATGAGACTTGCAGTGACTTCTTTCTAATTGACTACCGGATTCTCGGTGTCCGCTCATAGGAGACACTCAATAAATATTTGTTGAATCAATTAAGTATCCAAACACTTTGATCTCTTTTAACAGTTTTCTTTTCCATTTCTGATAATACTTCCTTCTAATTCACTAAGAAATGCAAGATTCATCACACCTGAATTCTGCTTTCTTTCTTCTTCACCAAAAGGAAGTACCTTCACCTATTTTTCTGTTTAGTGAAGCTCCATCTTCCTCTGCCCTGTGTGGGATTCCTTTTCCTTCCTCTGGATCCTTGCTTGGTCAATCCTACCTCCACTCTCATATCTTCAGGAGTTTCCTTTTCCCTTTGTTTTCCTGGTCAAGTTATAAAGTGCACAACTCTCAACCATGTTTATTTTTTTTAATGAAGTTCAGTTGATTTACAATGCCATGTCAATCTCTTGTGCAGTAAAGAGACTTGGTTTTACACATATATAGTGTGGGGAAAGAGCAAATTAGCCAAGATGACGGTGGTCAGGCCCTCTCGCCGCAGACCTCTTGCCCCACGTTAGGTAAATACGTGGTTATGTAACAGCTGAGACTGTTTGTAGCACGGCACAGGTGTAATGTCCTCTATAAGCACCACCTGGAATGCTCCTAGTGGCAACTGGAATTGAGTCCAGGTGAGTCAAGGTGTGTTGAGACGAGTTATCATCCTTGCTGCTGCATCAGCCATTAGAGAGTGAAGCATGTCGGCTGCTTCTCCAGCCGAGAAGGAATAAATACGTCTGCAGTTCCTGTGGCTCAAGTTTTCTTAAGCTTCCCCACTCGCGCCTTACCTACCCTGGGTTCAACAGACAGTGTGAACAGCAAGACAATTGGTGGAGTCGTCAGAATACAGCAAGACACACAGGTACATTCCTTTTTAAAATATCATTTTCCGTATGGTTTATCTCAGGAGACTGGATAGTTCCTTGTGCTATCTAGTAGGATTTTGTTGTTTATCCGTTCTAAATGTAATAATTTGCATGTGACAAACCAAATCAACCATTCTTTTAAAAATACACCTTCAACAATGCCTCCCCTGAGAAGGCAATGGCACCCCACTCCAGTACTCTGGCCTGGAAAATCCCATGGATGGAGGAGCCTGGTAGNTGTTGTTTATCCGTTCTAAATGTAATAATTTGCATGTGACAAACCAAATCAACCATTCTTTTAAAAATACACCTTCAACAATGCCTCCCCTGAGAAGGCAATGGCACCCCACTCCAGTACTCTGGCCTGGAAAATCCCATGGATGGAGGAGCCTGGTAGGCTGCAGTCCATGGGGTCGCTAAGAGTCGGACACGACTGAGCAACTTCACTTTCACTTTTCACGTTCATGCATTGGAGCAGGAAATGGCAACTCACTCCAGTGTTCTTGCTTGGAGAATCCCAGGGGCAGGGGAGCCTGGTGGGCTACCGTCTATGGGGTCACACAGAGTCGGACACGACTGAAGTGACTTAGCAGCAGCAGCAGCAATAATCTGGTTCTCTTTACAGCAGCATTCTAGAAAGAATAGTATACACTTCATTACTAGGTGATCCCTTTAAAACCACACCTCCACCTCTGCTGAAATGACTCTCAAAGGTCAACAGTAACTTCCCACTTTCTAAACACAGCGGTCCCTTTTCAGCCCCAATCTAATGGTTTTGTTTTTTTGTTTTGGGTTTTTTTTTTTTTTTTCCCATTGTTGGCCACTTACTCTTTCCATCAGTTTACCTTCTGGCAACTTCCTTGGTTCTCCTGTCTGAACACTCTCTGAATCCTACCCTGGATCTTCCCACTCGTCATCTGGGTGAGCAATGACGGTGGCTTGTATTGGGGGTAGAAGTTATCAAGAATGGAGAAGAGTGGCTGGTTGCAGAACTATTCAGGTGATAAAATTGACTAGAGTTGATTATGTATTAGAAGTGAAGAGAGAGAGAGAGATAACACAAGGTAACCCCTTGGGTTTCTGACGTGCATAACTGGGTGACAGTATCTCAGTGAGACAGGAAGTATTCCAAGTACATGACATGAAGGAAGGCTACTGTGAATTCACATCGACATGTGCTGAGTTTGAGATTTCTTGGAAGTGATCAGAACTATATGTCAAGAAGGCCCTTAGTTAAATCTGCAGTTAATAGGAGCATCTTGAACTAAGGATAAATCTAATTGCCAAGCCATCTGTACAGAGGTGGGCACTGAGACGTAGACCAGACAGTCCAGAGTAGAGGAGAGGATGAGAAGAGAGGAGGATTGAGCCTTGGGAGCTGGAATGCCAGGAGGGCGAGACAAAGCTCAAACGGAGACAAAAGTATCAAAGGTGTGTTGTATGGGGGCTTGGAAGCCAAGGGAAACAGTGGTCCAGGATGGTTTAAAATGGGGGACACATCCAAAGGATTGCTGACTACCTCAGCAGGCCATAGTATCCCCTGGTGTAAAAATGTAAAGTTGACACATCAGCCAAATAATTTAAGATATATGCCTGTTGACTTCAAATATTGTGTTTATTTTTATTACTGAGGTTCCAGAACTTAAATAAAGAAATCAGAGAAAGGCAGGCCACTTATGGCTGACTGTCTCCTTCCACAGGCCAACTAAAAAAGCACTTCAGAAAGGAAATCATACAATCTACTATAATACATAACCACGAGCATTACAGAATTATGGTGATCAAGACAATCAAAGCATAATTTGAATTGGTTTGCTTTGGACTGATGAACTTAAAAATTTTTTAAATTGTATGATCTTGACTGATGGAATTGTTTGGATCAGCTGTACATATCGGAACAGTTCACAGCTCCTCATTATAAGGGCTTTACTGGAGTTTAGGCAGCATGCAAGCCAGTATTCTTCACATGGAGATGCCTTTTATTTACACGGCCTCTAAGTTAGCTTATTTTCATGTGCTTCCTGTTTTGTGATTGTAAAATATGTAAGCTATGGGCACTGACCTGGCTCCCAGACTGATGGAGAAAGGATGATGTGGAGAGGAAGACAGTGTCTGCTGAAATCCTCGGTTCACACATCTCCTCCTTCCAGTGGTAAAGGAACCTACAGTCCCTGTAGTGGATCTTAATAACTCCCATGGTGCTAACATATGCAGAAAAGACCAATTTCGGTGTAGCCTAACGATATATAAACTGTTTAGGAAAACTTTACTACTTCACAGTTTTCTGAAAGGTTGTAAATATCACTTTACTTGTCACATTAACGTCAGTTCAGTTCAGTGGCTCAGTTGTGTCCAACTCTTTGCAACCCCATGAATTGCAGCATGCCAGGCCTCCCTGTCCATCACCAACTCCCAGAATTCACTCAGACTCATGTCCATCGAGTCGGTGATGCCATCTAGCTATCTCATCCTCTGTCGTCCCCTTTTCCTCCTGCCCCCAATCCTTCCCAGCATCAGAGTCTTTTCCAATGAGTCAACTTTTCACATGAGGTGGCCAAAGTACTGGAGTTTCAGCTTTAGCATCATTCCTTCCAAAGAACACTCAGGGCTAATCTCCTTCAGAATGGACTGTTGGATCTCCTTGCAGTCAAAGGGACTCTCAAGAGTCCTCTCCAACACCACAGTTCAAAAGCATCAATTCTTTGCCGCTCAGCTTTCTTCACAGTCCAACTCTCACATCTATACATGACCACAGGAAAAACCATAATCTTGACTAGATGGACCTTTGTTAACAAAGTAATGTCTCTGCTTTTGAATATGCTATCTAGGTTGGTCATAACTTTTCTTCCAAGGAGTAAGCATCTTTTAATTTCATGGCTGCAGTCACCATCTGCAGTGATTTTAGAGCCCC
>SJYX01007892.1:14040-103617 GCA_006410675.1 Oreotragus oreotragus | reverse complement strand
CTTTCTGCCATAAGGGTGGTGTCATCTGCATATCTGAGGTTATTGATATTTCTCCTGGCAATCTTGATTCCAGCTTGTGCTTCTTCCAGCCCAGTGTTTCTCATGATGTACTCTGCATAGAAGTTAAATAAGCAGGGTGACAGTATACAGCCTTGATGTACTCATTTTCCTATTTGGAACCAGTTTGTTGTTCCATGTGCAGTTCTAACTGTTGCTTCCTGACCTGCATATAGGTTTCTCAAGAGGCAGATCAGGTGGTCTGGTATTCCCATCTCTTTCAGAACTTTCCACAGTTTATTGTGATCCACACAGTCAAAGGATTTGGCATAGTCAATAAAGCAAAAATAGATGTTTTTCTGGAACTCTCTTGCTTTTTCCATGATCCAGGAGATGTTGGCAATTTGATCTCCGGTTCCTCTGCCTTTTCTAAAACCAGCTTGAACATCTGGAAGTTCACGGTTCGCATATTGCTGAAGCCTGGCTTGGAGAATTTGGAGCATTACTTTACTAGCGTGTGAGATGAGTGCAATTGTGCAGTAGTTTGAGCATTCGTTGCCATTGCCTTTCCTTGGGATTAGAATGAAAATTGACCTTTTCCAGTCCTGTGGCCACTGCTGCATTTTCCAAATTTGCTGGCATCTTGAGTGCAGCACTTTCACAGCATCATCTTTCAGGATTTGAAACAGCTCCACTGGAATTCCATCTCCTCCACTAGCTTTGTTTGTAGTGATGCTTTCTAAGGTCCACTTGACTTCACATTCCAAGATGTCTGGCTCTAGATGAGTGATCACACCATCGTGAGTATCTTCGTCGTGAAGATATTTTTGTACAGTTCTTCTGTGTATTCTTGCCACCTCTTCTTAATATCTTCTGCTTCTGTTAGGTCCATACCATTTCTGTCTCCTTTATCGAGCCCATCTTTGCATGAAATGTTCCCTAGGTATCTCTAATTTTCTTGAAGAGATCTCTAGTCTTTCCCATTCTGTTGTTTTCCTCTCTTTCTTTGCACTGACCACTGAGGAAGGCTTTCTTATCTTTTCTTGCTATTCTTTGGAACTCTGCATTCAGATGCTTATATCTTTCCTTTTCTCCTTTGCTTTTCACTTCTCTTCTTTTCACAGCTATTTGTAAGGCCTCCCCAGACAGCCATTTTGCTTTCTTGCATTTCTTTTCCATGGGGATGGTCTTGATTCCTGTCTCCTGTACAATGTCACAAATCTCCGTCCATAGTTCATCAGGCACTCTGTCTATCAGATCTAGGCCCTTAATTCTATTTCTCACTTCCACTGTATAATCATAAGGGATTTGATTTAGGTCATACCTGAATGGTCTAGTGGTTTTCCCTACTTTCTTCAATTTAAGTCTGAATTTGGCAATAAGGAGCTTGCAAATCAAGTCATATTGAACTTTATTAACTGTGCTCACTGTCATTTGTGTTTTGATTAAATTAATGAGCATCTTGCTTTTCTTCAGAAAATTAAATTTCCAGTATCTTTCTATTTTAATGTCAACCTTGTATAATCCACAAATGCTTTTAATCCCCTTACATGATATGATACTCTCGAGTCTGAGGAATCAGGGAAAGGCTTCAGAACCATTAAAAAATAAAATAAGCCATCAGCTTTTACACTGTTGTTCATTTGATGAGCAGAAGTCAATTGCTCTGGGGATATTGACAGTCTGTGACATCCTGAAATCCTTCTCTTTTTACCTGGAAATGGATCATGGGATGAGATTACTTAATCTGTGGACTTTGTTCCTAAAAACGGTTTCAAGGAACCAGTGTGATTGTTTCCAGCAGCAGAGTTCCCTTGAAAAATGATGCCTTAGTGACTCTGCTCCACCTCAAGTGATAGAGCATCTTCTAGCTTCATTCAGAAAAGTGAAAGAGCCGTGGGGAGGAATCGATCTGGTCTTCCTTCCTTTGTCATTGTTCGTGTCACACTTTGCTTTTCAGATGGTCCTGAGAATAAATCATGGTTTTATCGAGGTTGTAAATTTTGTTTTATTTTCTGTTGCTCTCCAGCAGTACTTTTCTTTCTGTTCTGTCACACCTTCTAAAGGAAAGCAGGAGTGTCCCACTTTATTTCTTTGTTTAGCAAGCGTGGTTTTTCAAAGTGTGGCCATGAAGATGCTGTTTAGACTTTGAGATGAATGTGGCAGCTTCGGTCCCTGCTAGAATATGTTAGAAGCAGGTATCCAAGCACAGTATGTGACACAGTCATAGGGCAGGAAACACAGTATTCGGGGGCCAACGAGTAACCGGAGACAGGACGCAGCAGGCTGCTGTTGTGAGCTCAATGCTGAATTGGCGTTAGGGCTCTGGGATGGTTTCTTTCTTTCTTTGCTTTTTGATTGGGACCATTTTTAAAGTCTTTTTTTTTTTTTTTAATGTACCTTTTTAAGTTTATTTGTATGTTAACACCAAAAACACTTTGTTTTGGGATATAGCCAATTAACAATGTTGTGATAATTTCAGATGAACAGCAAAGGGACTCAGCCATACATATACATGTATCCACTCTCCCCCAAACCCCACTCCCATCCAGGCTGCCACGTAATATTGAGCAGAGTTCCATGTGCTATACAGTAAGTCTTTGTTGGTTATTCATTTTAAAGATAGCAGTGTGTACATGACCTTTCAAAGTCCCTAACTACCCCTTCCCACCCCACTCCTGCAACCGCAAGCTCATTTTCAAAGTCTGTGACTCTCTTTCTGTTTTGTAAGTAAGTTCATTTGTATCATTTCTTTTTAGATTCCCCATATAAAGGATGTCATATGATATTTCTCTTCTCTGTCTGACTTAGTTCACTCAGTATGACACTCTCTAGGTCCATCCATATTTCTGCAAATGGCCTTATTTCATTCTTTTTAATGGCTGAGGAATATTCTGTTGCATGTATGTCCCATATCTTCTTTTGAATTTGTTACAGTATTGCCTGTTTTATGTCTTGGTTTTTGGTTGTGAGGCATGAAGGATCCCAGCTTTCAGACTGGGGTTCAAACCAGCACCCCTTGCATTGGAAGACTAAGTCCTAACCACTGGACCACCAGGGAAGTCCCTGAGCTGGTTTCTTAATGTTTCTGTTGTTGATCGATAGAACCACTAAAATAATAACTGTCCTCACTGATTTTTATAGGTTTGTGATAATTCATAAATTCAATGATTTAGGGAAAGCGATTTCTAATTTATGTTTAGTACCAGTATAACATTTATGGTGGGAGCACCTGCTGGGTGTTCACTCTGTTGTAGTTAGCAGAAAATGACTCCTTTCTCCTTTCCCTCCCTGGTTCTCCAGTAAATATCATGAGAGCTAACTTTTCTCATGTTGAGCGGACAGAGGCACTAAGAGCTGAGGCAGAGGCAGCACCTGTGGGCCTGTTTTTCATCAATGGCCTGAAATGAGGTTCTGAGATGTTGTCTCATCAACACAAGGCACAGAAATCTAGGTGTCATCAAATTATTAATCCCAGGATCATCCCCACCAGGGGCAGCCCTAAGGCATAGGAAGAGAAAGAATTAGGGAAGGAGTAGGAAGAGGAGGGGGTGGGGGGAGGGACAGGGAAAGGGAAATGAAAGATAGAGAAAGGCAAAACAGCACGTATGGATCGGACTCAAGTTATAACCCATCTTAACTCCCTAGAATAATATATGTTCTGTGTATGTATATGTACATGCGTGCATACTCAGTCATGTCTGACTCTTTGTGATTGCATGGATTGTAGCCTGCCAGGCTCCTCTGTCCATGGGATTTCCCAGGCAAGAATACTGGAGAGGGTTGCCCATTCCTTCTTCAGGGATCTTCCTGACCCAGGGATTGAACCCTCATCTACTGTTACCTCTAGAGCCACCTGGAAAGAACTTAGAATAACGTGTTGGATATAGTTAATCTTTGTCAACAGAAGTTGACACAGTACACGCCCAGCTTGTGAAAGAGTACATGAGGTGGAAATGCATTTGTTTTCCAGGACAGTTGTGGTGTGATTACCAAAGTCCTTATTAACAAGAGATAGGCAAAGAGAAAAGTGCTGGATAATTAGGATCAGAATCGAGCTAGAAGTGTTGGCTGAATCCAGGGATCCCAGTCCTCCTTCTGAAATTCAGCAAAATCATATCATGTAAGAATATGTCTCATCCATATGCAAAAAAGACGTGCAGATCCATGTAGCATCCAAAACAAGGACGGTTCCCACCTGCTCCTCCTTCCATTTGCCATGCCCTGGTCTGGGCTTTAAGAATGTAAGAAGGAGCTTACTTTCTAGGGAGGAAACCACCCACAAGTAAGTAATTAAATAAGGAGCATAAGTTCAGATACTGGTGAGAAACTGAAAATAAAACAGAGATATAGTGACCTGAAGGAGGGGAGAAATCAATTTAGTTAGGATCATGAGGGTTGCCTCTCAGAGAGGCTGATTTTTAGATTGAAGATTGATGGATGGGAAGGAACTAGATATTCCAGAGGCTATAAGAAGACACAGAGATGGACAAATGTAAAGACACTAACTTAAAAAAAAAATAGTGTTTTAAGAGAGAAAAGTATCAGCTGAAATCTAGTGAATAAGGAGACTGTGGTTAGATACGGTGTTGCAAAGAGAGGAAGGACGGGGCATGTCACCATGTGCTGATCAGAACTGAAGCAGTTCCACGAGAATTGACACAGAAAGCCGAACACAAACATGGTGACAGGCTTTTAAAGCCGTATAGAAATAGCAAATGGAACTGGGAGATAATTATTTTGAGCAATGAGGACTTAGGGGAGGAGACCCTTAAGGCAGAGCCCACAGCACCTAGAAGGAAGGGCCTTAACCAGCAATCTTGTCCAGAAGCGAAACAAGTAGCTTCCCAAAGCTGTTAGTGTCCAGTCACAAAGCATTGTCAGGCAGGACCAGAGAGACCATTTTTAAGGCTGGAGACTGTTATTTGGCATCATTACTCTAGCACAGCACCTGGCAGGTGGTACTTAGCACATATTTACTAGAAGAATGAATGAATAAAATGCAGCAGAAATGGGTCCAAGGATTTATACAGGTGACCTCTAGGAACATACCTGATTTTTTAACTCTGGCATGAATAAAATCACAATGATTTTCAGTACTAATTTTTTTTCTTTATTGGGACAAATATTGTTAACTTTGGTGAAAAGCCTTAAAAATAACTTCTCAAACTGTTGCAAATGCATTATTGCTCTTTCAGCCCTTAAAGCTACCTGTTGCAAACACCCCTGTGATTCCTAAACTGCTGGTAGTTAACACCACTGCTGTTTGGTAATAGCAAAGAAAATATTTAACTTACAAGGGATCTTTCTGTTTAACTTACAGGGGATTTTTCTGGACTTTCCATGTGGGGTTTTGAAAGTTGATCTGAAATATATCATTTCTAATTTCCTTTAGACTTTCAAGCACATATGAAACAAATTTCAGTATTTTCTTATTTCAGTTGACATTTGCTTTTAAATTTACTGTCACCTCTTTTTTTTTAAGTATAATTTTCATAGTCTGAGCCTTAATGTCAAAGAAAAAAAAACTTGAAATTCTTAGGTGAGTTTCATAATTCAGGGTATAAAAAATGTCAACTTGTAACTCTACTATGCATTGACCAAAGCCATTATTAGAGTATATTTTTTAACTTAAGGAAATTCTTCTAAATTGTACCCCCAATCTTTCTGATATCTGCTGAGAAGTGATGACATGTGGTATTTTTATTTAACATAGATCTAGTAAGTTGGACCATTTAAGTAGACAGTTAAATATCCTCAGGACCTGAAATAAGCTTATGTATACAAAATCTGGATTTATAAAAGTGACTGAGACCCGACCAGTAAGAATATAATTTAAAAATAGTATCTGCATTCAGTGCTTACAAAGGAAATCATGGTGCTTGGGGCAGGTAGAGCTTGAGGGCTTGGTATAGAACAGAGAACACAGCAGATAAACAACTCTGCCCTTACAGAATTCCTTGTAACTACTCTAGGTTGCAAATGAAATAATGAATGAGTTATTTATTATGATCATAGGTAGCTATTAGCACTTTACAATTGACTAGGCCTGGAAATCCCATGGGCAGAGGAGCCTGGTGGGCTGCAGTCCATGGGGTCGCTAAGAGTCGGACATGACTGAGCAACTTCACTTTCACTTTGCACTTTCCTGCATGGGAGAAGGAAATGGCAACCCACTCCAGTGTTCTTGCCTGAAGAATCCCAGGGACGGGGGAGCCTGGTGGGCTGCCGTCTCTGAGGTCGCACAGAATCGGACACGACTGAAGCAACTTAGCAGCAGCAACAGCAGGTGCCTTCACAAACCATATTACCTTTAAGCTTCCCCTCCCCCCACAAAAAAAATGTCGTGGAAGAGTTACAATGAAATAATAGTAATACAGTAATGTGATTAATGCATACTGTTTACCATGTGCCAGACTCTCCCCTAAAGACCTGACATGCATTAACCCCTTTGATATTTCTAACCCCCTGTGAAGTTGTTGCAGGAGGGAGGACCCCTTCCAGGGCCCGAAACTGGGCTCTTGTCTAACACTCGGAAATGAATTGTCCAAGGAGACACATGTGCTGACAAAGCAAGAGATTTTACTGGGAGAGGGCACCCGGGTGGAGGGCAGTAGGGTAAGGGAACCCAGGAGAACTGCTCTGCCACGTGGCTTGCAGTCTCAGTTTTATGGTGATAGGATTAGTTTCTGGGTGTCTTTGGCCAATCATTCTAATTCAGAGTCTTTGCTGGTGGCGCACGCATCGCTCAGCCAAGATGGATGCTAGTGAGAGGGATTCTGGGAAGTGGACGGGCATTCAGTGTGTCCTTTCGACCTTTCTGGAACTCTTCCAGTTGGTGGCTTATTAGTTCCGTATTCCTTATCAGGATCTCCTGTCATAAAACAACTCAAGCAAATGGTTACTATGGTGCCTGGCCAGGTTGGGCGGTTTTAATCAGTGTGCTTCCCCTAACAAAGTCAGTATTATCATCCCCATTTTGCAGATGAAGACGTTGAGACTCAGAGAGATGACGTCACTAGCCCATAACTACACACCTAGTCACTGGTGGATTCTGTGCCCTGACCCCCTCCCTATACTGTGGCCAGGGAATGGGAGGGGTGGGGACATGTGCTGTGCCCAGGTCACACAGCCACATGGAAGTTGAATCTCGGTTTTCTGAATTCAAAGCTGTGCTTTTCTCAGCATGCCGCACCTGCCTGGCACCAAGCCATAATATTGTCGTATTACTTAGTGAGCTTTTGGTGAGTAATGCTGTGATAACAAACACCACCACCATCTTGTGGCTTACAGCCACAAAGCTTTATGATTTCACTCACATAGCATAAATTGCTGTGGATGGCTGTGGCCCTTCTCTCTGTTGTCTTCATGCCTGAAGGAGAAACCATTATCTCTGGCGTGGCTGCTCTTATGCCAGCTAGAAAGAGTAATGGTGGGCCATGTCATGGCTCCCAAAGCTTCCCCTTGTGCACAGACTGCCCTACTTCTGCTCACATCTTGGCCCAAGCAAGCCATGGAACCAATGGGGCAAGAAGTGTCCACCTCTCCCTGTGACGGCACCAAAGAGGGGCCCTGGAGGATGAGTCTGATAGAAAAGAGTTGCAAGTATTTTGAGCATCTGTGATCCTTTTTTAGTTAGCTCTTAGAAGGAATTTGCAGACTGCTCTGTTCCTGGGTGCTCTGGTCTCTTTTAACTGTTACATCTATTATTTTATCCAACCGTGTTGGCTTTATCATCCCCATTGTATAGAGGAGGAAATGGAATAGAAAGAAGAGTGGAAAAGTTGCGTAACTTGCCAGACAGTAACAGTGTTAGTCACTTAATTGTGACTGACTCTTTTGTGACCCCATGGATGGTAGCCCATTAGGCTTCTCTGTCCATGAAATTCTTCAGGCAGGAATACTGGAGTGGGTAGCCATTCTCTTCTCCAAGGGATCATCACAACCCAGGGACTGAACCTGGGTCTTCTGCATTACAGGTAGCTTCTTTAGAGTCTGAGCCACTAGGGAAGCCCAAGATGACACAACTCTTAAAGGACAGAGTTGGGTTTTTAAACCTAGGTTTTCCTTTTCCAAACCCTACTTTCCAATTCCATATGCTGCCTCTTGGTAGGGAAATTGCTGATGAATTTGGTTCAGGTTTGGACAATCAATGACTCTTTTGTAAATCTGAAAAAAGTCTTGTCTGGGAGGGATTACCAGCTAGCTAGTAAAGTAGAACCTTTGTGACACCAGGGACTATAGACCACCTTCTCCTGCATTGGCAGGTGGATTCTTTACCACTGAGCCACCTGGGAAGCCCTTCCTATCCTATGTGGACCTTCCTTTCTGGATAATTAGAGTCACATTTTTGTCACTCTGAATTGAAAATATGAAAACAAGATGGTTGACAATAAGGACCTACTTTATGGCATAGGGAACTCTGTTCAGTGTTATGTGGAAGCCTGGATAGGAGCAGAGTTTGGGGGAGAATGGATACAGGTATATGTATGGCTGATTCCTTTTGCTATCCACCCAAAACTATCATAACATTCTTAATCAGCTATACTTCAATACAAAATAAAAAGTTTAAAACACAATACGATAGTTGATTGCTTAGTAATCGCTAGAATTCAATTTCCATTCCAAGGCATAAGTTTTATCTTCCTTTAATGGCAGAACCCTGTTTCTGTTCATGATATATGCCAACATTGTTTGTATCTCACATGTAAAGATGCTCTTTCAAAGATTGAGTTAGCATGTGTACTCAAGATAAAATTCTTGGTCACTGTGAAAGAGATCTAGCAATTACAGTGACTTACTTTGTTCATATCAGTCCCTGAATCTGAATACCTGTCTTTGAATTAAAATATGTGATCACCTTTGAATTAAAATATGTGATTGCTGATATTGTCACATGCCCAGATGGGTCCACTGCCCTTAATTCTTTAAGTATAGACACAACTTGCCTTTATGATGCTCCTTGTAAGTCAAATATGAAGTGCAAAGCTTTTAAGACCTCTAAAATCTCTCCATCCCACCAGCTATATACTGCTGTGAAAGTAGAAATTGCTTTCATGGAAATTTGGAAGGGAAAAAAAATTTAAATAACGATGTGATTTAGTGTGCAGTTGGCAAATCAGCATACTTAAGATCCATGAATATTAAAATAAAGAATGCAGTAAACAGGACTACTGACTTTCTATTTATCCAGCAGCTGACTTTTAAATAAGATATTTTTCCACTAACACTTTCTCCACAAAGCTTCAGAGCTCCTTCTATTGTTATTTTTCAAGATCACTGTTAGGTAGAGCCTTATGCTACTCATTCACCTGCATATTTAAATAGACGTAATTACCATAAAGAGGCTCTGGGATAGCTTTGGGCTGAGTCCTTTAGTTGAGACATTTTATCCATAAAATGACACCTGGCTAATAAAGAGAAGCAAGATGGCATTTATTCAGCATCTATTGAGTGCCAGGAGCTTTA
This sequence comes from Oreotragus oreotragus, assembly GCA_006410675.1. Lineage (NCBI taxonomy): Eukaryota > Metazoa > Chordata > Mammalia > Artiodactyla > Bovidae > Oreotragus > Oreotragus oreotragus. The sequence continues at coordinate 94,152 of SJYX01007892.1, read as the reverse complement.
CTCTGTGTTGCATTTAACCACATTGCAAAGGTCCTTTCAACTGGAAACAGTAGTTGATGTTTTATTTGAAAGATAAGGAAGCCCAGGTTCTTGTAGGTTAGATGTCTGCCCCAAGTCACAGAACTGAGAGGCTAAGAATTTGGACCCAGATGCCATGCATCAAAAGCCTTGGCTCTATTCCAGGATCAACACTGCCTCCAGACACTGCATCACCCTAGGAAAGATAAAATGATCTTTTTTTTAATAGATAAAGCCTTTGATCTTTCTTGTAACACATATATTACTGTATGTTTTAATACAGCCTGTGGACAGCCCCAAACACTATCTTCTTGTGGACCCGTTATTCCCAGTTACAGTGATAAAGAGAAGTTCATGGATTTCTCATGTTTCAGGCAGAGTAGACCACTCCATGTTGAAAGCATAATTCCAGTATCTTAGATTAAGGCATGCTTTCTTTGTAATAAAAAAAAACCTCGAGGTTCTCCTTGGAATGTTTGTTTTCTTAAGTTACCTTCCCTTCTCTTCTCCCTGCCACCTTCAGGCTCTCTGAAAAGTAAATGATATTATCTTTTTCAATGGAAACAAGCTTTTAATTTTTTAAGATTAGTCACTGTTATCTAATCTATTTTGCTTGAACAGAGTTAATACAAGATGGAGTAAAAATGACATGACATTTCCCTCAAAACTGAGATAGTAGATGTCATAAACCAAGTCACTGGCTTTTAAAATATATATATAGATCTTAGCAAAGAGTAAACTTCTCTGAAAAAAAAATTTATTGATATGACAGTTCACTTGGCTAACTTTTGTGCAGATGTATGGAAGCTTGTACATTGATCTTTGCTTCTAGTCCATTTACCTCTGTTTCCATGAGTCCGACTACAGTCTCTTTGCTATGAACCCCACCCTCCCACCGCCGTTACTCTTTTTTGAACTGTTTTTTCTCATTCTGATCTGAAAAAAAGCTGGTTTGCATTATTGGATTGTGGTGGATATCAGTCTTTTAAGGCTGAACTCTGTTTCTCATGGTGTAGCATGTTTTCTCAATGAGATAAAAAACCCAAGACTTAATGCCTTTATGTAAAGTTTACATGTATATTGTGAAACAAAGGATTGTGCTTAAAAAAAAAAAAAGCCTATGCAGGCTGAATAGAGACAACGCTAGATTTCAGAGGGTTTGTTACCGCTCTCAGATGACCCTATGAGTCACGCCACCTTCAGCTTTTCCATGTTTCTCTCTCCTTTGAGAACCTTTTTTTTCAGTTGAAGCTTCCCTGGTGGCTCAGGTCGTAAAGAATCTGCCTGCAATGCAGGAGACACAGATTCAATCCCTGGGTCAGAAAGATCCCCTGGAGAAGGAAATGGCAACCTACTTCAGGATTCTTGCCTAGAGAATTCCTTGGACAGAGGATCTGGGCAGATTACAGTCCATGGGGTCACAAAGAGTTAGACATGACTGTGAGATTTTCACTTAAAAAAAAAAAAAAGAAATTCTCATTTAAATTTTTTGAAAGAGTGAGATAAGAATTTTCACAAGAGTGTCAGCCGACTTAAAAACTAAATTGGAAAGTCATTCTTCCAGTGTTTGGTGCTCTTGGAGTGTGGATGCCTTCAAGAAGACTTGGATATTTTTGCGTCTTTATAAGCAGCAAGGAGCTTTGGTTAACAGCAGAATCTCCTTTATTTCAGGAGATGTTCCACTGCAAATCTTCCCCCATTTGAAGCGCAAATTTTTTTTTTTTTTTTTCATTTAAACAGGTTAAACTGGAAGAATTCAGACGTGTATAAAAAGGCTTTTATTTCTTTGGTCACAACGTGTTATTTTCTTGAACTTTATTTTTTTTATTTTTTTATTTTTTTTATTTTTTTTTATTTTAGAAATATATTGAGTATTTTTTTTTGTATTTATTTATTTTTTTACACGAACTCCATTTCAGTTATCATCTCGTGTTTGCGTCCTCCATTTCAGATCTCCCAAGACTGTACATAAGGGAAATATCCAACCAGTAGTGAAGATAATATACCAAAAATACCAGTACCCATTGCTATGATGATATAAAAATGAGGCTGTTACAGTCAGAAAAAAATCAGTGAGCTATGAGCTTGGGGGTTGTTTTCACACTGTATATGTATATACACTTTGTACAGAGACACAGTTTGTCTCTGAGGCAATTCAATCAGTACTCACTGAACGGAAGATTGAGTACTTTCTGAAGACTGAAAACTATCTCAAAATTTTAATGCAGGGCAAAGGAACCACCTTACGCTTCGAGAGTTGCATATAATTTACAGGAGAGCTTAATTTTTGTGTCGTTTGTCAAGGATGACAGTGCTCTGGACTCTGTTGCTTTCCCCATCTGTGTGTCACCCAGATCTGTGTGCCTTTTGTTGGGAAGGTCTCCTAAGACAGTTTGCATCTGTAGGAGCTCTGTCAGTGCACTATCACAGCATCCCCAAAGCACAAACCACATAAACATCTTCAGACATTTCATAGAAGAGGCCATTAACTTTATTTAGGAAGAACTCTGATCAACAGTGAAAGAAAACAGCTTATCATTGTAATAAACCTCCTTGGACCTACACAAGGACCTGTCCCATCTTTATGTCATGCACCTGGCATTATACAGTATTGGAAAAGAAATTAAATCAAAGCATGCAGAGAATGGTGTATTTTATACTTTTCACTAAACATCCAGAATTGCCTGCATCTCAGGCAAAAATCTTTGGAGAGTGCCTGGCTGTTGGCAGGTCTGGGTCTGAGTCAGGGATTACTAGAGAGTTCTCATGTTACCCCAGAGAGCAAGTTTTCTAAGGGACAGTGGCAAGTGTGTCCTGAGAACAAGGGGCAGGAGCCAGAGGGACTTCCCTTGGAGCTGGCAGGCCCTGCCCGAACTGGGCTTCTGTGCTTGTGGGAGAGGATGAGCCCAGAGAATTGGACTGATCAGACTTGTTCTTTCACTGCCAATTCTAAAATCTGGGTTTTGTTTGTTTGTTACTACTGTTAAGCTCCAACTGATAAGACTGAAATATTGCACAGTTTTATTCTAAACAGGTAGCTTTATTTCGGAGAAGGCAATGGCACCCCACTCCAGTACTCTCGCCTGGAAAATCCCATGGAAGGAGGAGCCTGGTAGGCTGCAGTCCATGGGGTCGCTAAGAGTCAGGCATGACTGAGCGACTTCACTTTCACTTTTCACTTTCACGCACTGGAGAAGGAAATGGCAACCCACTCCGGTGTTCTTGCCTGGAGAATCCCAGGGACGGGGGAGCCTGGTGGGCTGCCGTCTGTGGGGTCGCACAGAGTCGGACACGACTGAAGCGACTTAGCAGCAGCAGCAGCACAGCATGTCTCAACTCCTACATCCTCCGAAGTCCTTTACGTGTCCCTCTTCTCTGTTGCTTCTACACCATTCTATTACTTGAGTTTTGGGGGCTGGGGGCGGGGGGTCATGCAGTCCCCGTTAAAGGCATACAGAGTGCTCCGGGGCACCACTCCAGGGCTCTGACCACTCTGCACATGACGTGGACAAAGGTGTCAGTTGCAGCTTTCTTGTAAATGGTGAGGAAACCAGGGTTTCTTCCCTTGTAGGGTCTTCTCCAGGTTACTCTGATGACTATAAGTTATTCCAGCCCCCAAAGTTATAAGAATAAAGCTCGCCAGATAACTGTCCTGTCCCCCTTTGGCCACAGCTGTAAAGACAAATGGATCGATACAGATACAGAATATATTATGGGTTCCATTTCAGCTCGTCTTAAGTGTTGGGCTACTTTCACGTAAGGTGTGAGTGGCACAGGATGGCCTACTCAGGAATAGTGTAATGAATTAAGAAAGACTACCTGCCCAATCTGGAGAAAGAAATGGCAACACACTCCAGTATTCTTGCCTGGAGAATTCCATGGACAGAGGGGCCTGGTGGGCTGCAGTCCATGCGGTCACAGAAAGTCAGACTCAACTGAGTGACTAACACACACACACACACACACACACACACACACACACACACACCTGCCCAATCATGTACTGAAGCTGGTGACCACATGGTAAGCTATATATATTAACAGTTAAACATTTTTGAGTGTTCTTTTGTTGCTATATCCTATAGATTCAACTTCAAAATGAAAATGCATTCATCTTCTCCTTAAGAGCCTTTAACTCTCAAAATTTTAACTTATTGCCTATGAAGAACTTCAACAGCATTTTTTAAATGATAACATTGGTTTATAACAGTGTGTAAGTTTCATATGTGCAAATTATATTTCTACTTCTTTTTTGCACTACTGCACGCTCACCACTGAGAATTTGGTTTCTACCTGCCAGCACACAGTTGACCTGTTCTCCTGCCCCGCCCCTACGCCCCTTTCAGGCCACCGCTATTGTTTCTGTATCTACGTGTTTTTTCAGCACCAGTATTTACTGGTTAGCAGCATAATCTCAGGGAGGCCTGGCGTGCTGCGACTGAACTGAACTGAACTGAACTGAGCATAATCTCCTATCATTTTGTTTTCTGACTTCTGTCTTGTAAAGTGGCCTCTGGCCTTTAATTCACTTGTCTGAGGAAAGACCACAGCTCTGCAATGACAGACTTTATTTCAGATGTTTCTTTAAAAAAATCTTATGAATTTTGGTATTCTTGTTTCCATATAAAATATGATTTTAGTGGTGATTGGAACATTTCCATTTGTAATATAGCCCAATAGAGAGCCAAATGAAATGGAAATAGTTGTAGGCCAAATTCGGTTGGATTGTTATTTTTAGCTTACTCTTTTCTTTTATGTGTGTATATATATATGAAAGCTGCCCACCCCAGTACCATTTTCTTCTCTCTGCTTCACGCAGAACTCCCTTAGAGTAGAAATGGTATCAAAATAGGTTTGGAATATATTATATATTTACAGGTTACTTGCAGTCTGTACCTTCCATCAGTGTCTTGGCTACTATATTTGGCAGCAGCTCTCAAAACTTAGTCAACAGCAGAATGCCCGAAAGGGCTGGTTGAGAATATTGGGTCCCACCTCAGACCCTGATTAGTCGGTGGGGACTGGGGCTCAAGAATTTGATTTCTAACACATTCCCTTGCGATGTTGAGCCTTTCTCAAGATATAATTGTTATTATTCGATCACTCAGTGGTGTCCAACTCTTGCATCCCCATGGACTGAAGCACACCAGGCTTCCTTGTCCTTCACTATGTCTGGGAGTAATGTCTACATTTAAATACAATGTGTGTGTGTGTGTGTATGTGTGTTCAGCATAAGACACACCCATGGGTTTTATCATGATCGTCTTCCAAACCTTAGAGGATGCTGTGGATGACTGTTGGGAAGGGGCCATGCCAGTAAAGTCTCCGAGACAAGTAGTCTGTTGGGAAAAAGCGAATTGATGAAAGCAGATTCAGAGAACCTGCTCTCTGAGGTGCCGAAAGTGGGAGCATCACGAGAACCCCGTGTACTACCCGGTGACGCTGGCCAAGGGCACGTTTCTGTGGCTTTTACTGACTTGCAGGAACACAGACTGAGTTGTGATTGGTGAAGAAAGGGTGTCCAGCCAGCAGGACGAAAAGGAGCAGGGCTGATTTCCAGTGGATTCTAATCTATCTGCAGCACTTGGAGATGGGTGTTACTACTCTCATTATACTCAGGAGAAATTGAGATTCTGAGAAAGTGCATAATTGCATACAATCATAAGACAATTATGTGGTAGAAATGAGACGCAGAACTATTCATCTGGTGCCCAACCTACTCCTGTTTATACAGTGCCACATTTAATGGACAAGGAACAAGCCTTTACCAAGTATATGGTATTCCATCCCCCCAACCAGCAATAAATTTTATTGCCAACTTAATTTTTTTTTTCCCCTACATGAACAACCTAATATATCCTGACTGTAAAATATTTGCGGAATTCAGGAGTATATAGTATAAACGTATAAAGAATAAGTTACATGGTATATCATACATTGTTGTTTAGGCACTAAGTCGTGTCCAACTCTTGCAACCCCATAGACTGTAGCTGTCCATGGGATTTCCCAGGCAAGAATACTGGAATGGGTTGCCATTTCCTACTCCAGGGGACCTTCCCCTGCAATCCTGGTTCAATCCCTGGGATTGAACTCTTTCCTTCATTGCAGGCAGATTCTTTATTACTGAGCTACCTGGGAAACCCTATATAGTACATGCATATTCTTATATAGAGATATAACAAAGGTCCATCCAATCAAGGCTATGGTTTTTCCAGTAGTCATGTATGGATGTGAGAGTTAGACTGTGAAGAAAGCTGAGTGGCAAAGAATTGATGCTTTTGAACTGTGGTGTTGGAGAAGACTCCTGAGAGTCCCTTGGACTGCAAGGAGATCCAACCAGTCCATTCTAAAGGAGATCAGTCCTGAGTGTTCTTTGGAAGGAATGATGCTGAAGCTGAAACTCCAATACTTTGGCCACCTCATGTGAAGAGCTGACTCANATATTATAATACATTAAAGATATTTTCATTGCTTTCTGATATAGTTTAATATATATTATATATAAAAGATATAGTCTGTAAACAAATGTATACAATAGAGAATAATGTATATAGAGTGTAGTATATGCTTCCAGTCATTTATGTGCATATACAAATGTGTGTGCATGTGTGTATTTTTTAAGCAAAATTCTTCATGTATTATTCTGGTTTCTGAGCTTATTACTGAATTTAATGGTGAATTTGTTGATTGCTAAAGCTCACAAGTACTTTATATGAAATATTTTAAGTGATTTATATGACCTTCATTAGACAATTAATAACTTGTATCCAATAGGAATTCTCATGGGGAAAACTAATTTAACTTTCATATCTCACAGCTATGTGAGAAGATCAATGCCAGTACAAATGCTCTTGGCACGTTTCATCTACATACCCAGTGACCACATGCTTTCAATGGCTTAGTGACCACGTGCTTTCAATGGCTTAGTGTGTGTGAGAAAGTCATTTTCCCCCTTAAAAATAGAGGGAAGAGAGAAAAACTGTCCGAGGGCTAATTTGCAATTCAAAGCAAAGGGTATTGTTATGTAAGAAGACAGAACAAGATGTTCCGTTGCTTTTTGATTTTCAGCTTGTTCCTTGTATCTGTACATGTGTTACAAATTTCAGTCCCACCGTGGAAAAGGCCCATTGTTTGATTTTTACAACCATCTTACAGTATCTTTTTTTGTAAAAGACCTTGTAGCAACCGACAACCTATTAAACTAACGTCAGGATTCTGGAGAGGTGGTTGTAACAGAGATGCCCATCCCTCACCTCTTAAGACTGAGTGTTTGTGACATAAATGTCAATGTGCGAGGGACAAAGCTTTGGGTTGTCTGGAAAGGACTCCAGAAGCTCAGGGCTGAAACATTCGATAACTTCACGGTTGTATTGAAGAAGCTGTTTTCACAGGGTTGTGGGTTTTATTTAGTTGGCTTTGGATTTGTTTTGGAGAATAGCAAACAGCTTTGAAATGTCTTAGTATTTAGATAAGGTAGATATCTTTGTGTATAAAGCTGCTGCTGCTGCTGCTGCTGCTGCTGCTGCTGCTGCTGCTAAGTCACTTCAGTCGTGTCCGACTCTGTGTGACCCCATAGATGGCAGCCCACCAGGCTCCCTCATCCCTGGGATTCTCCAGGCAAGAATACTGGAGTGGGTTGCCATTTCCTTCTCCAATGCATGAAAGAAAAAAGTGAAAGTGAAGTCGCTCAGTCTGTCTGACTGTTAGTGACCCCATGGACTGCAGCCCACCAGGCTACTCCATCCATTGGATTTTCCAGGCAAGAGTACTGGGGTGGGGTGCCATTGCCTACCCCGGTGTATAAAGCTAGATATATTATATGCATTTCAGTAGCACTCAATGCTAGAAGATGGTAAAGAAACATTTGAGAAGAATAAAGCTCATTAACAGCAGAACTGCCTATGCAGAGGATGTGTATGCTCAGATTCTGGAGATCCTGTCTATAGGATGAGGTCATCAGATCTCTGTGATACTTGCTTCTACGGATAATTTACAGAACATTTCAGGGAGCTACTTCCAAATTTTCAGAAGTAACTTTTATGAACACTTTAAGAAAGTTATTTTTGAAGAGTTCCCCTTTACCTACTACATTAACTGGTAACATGAAAAAAGCAGGTAAATCAGTGTTAAAAGAAGCAGCTTCACAGAGTCAATCTTATATTCCAGTGTAATAAATTACATAGCCTACTAGAGAGTGTCAAGATACTATAGGAATCCTGTAATTGGGGCAACTGTCTATAATAACAGCTGTTTTAAAGTACTTTGGTTGGTTGGTTGTTTTTGAAATCCATCCCCAACTCTGAAACGGCTCTGTTAAAAAAAAAATCACCTACTTTTCAAATAAATGTTATTTGTTATCCACAGGACTCCTCTTTGAGTGTAGCTTTCGCACTAACAAATGAGCAAATTATTCTTACATATTATCTATAACCTAGAAAAGCAAATCAAGATGCTGAACTCAAAATATAATATTGATAACCCTAAAAAATTATCAGTTACTGGATCATAATGGTTATCCTGATGCCGGGAAATAGTGAATAAAATGTGTTATCTAGAGCTTAATTCATGTATTTTTAAAATAGTCACTTATTCAATAATGAATGAATAAATGTATCCAAGTCTGTGCCAAAGTTTTAGGCACTGATCTGGATATTCAATATTGCAAGCTAGTGAGTTGTACTGCAAAAATCTGAGTATTTTTCAAACAAAACCTTCCAGAACTCCAGCACGGAAATAAATGTTGCCCTTCTGAGAATCATCACCTTTGGGAGGTGCAAGCTGTTCCAGCAAGCTTCTCTGTCACAGCTTGGTTAGGTGACATGCAGAACCCCCTCTGCTGCTGCTAAGTCACTTCAGTCGTGTCCGACTCTGTGTGATCCCATAGACGGCAGCCCACCAGGCTCCCCCATCCCTGGGATTCTCCAGGCAAGAACACCGGAGTGGGCTGCCATTTCCTTCTCCAATGCATGAAAGAGAAAAGTGAAAGTGAAGTCGCTCAGTCTGTCCGACTGTTAGCGATCCCATGGACTGCAACCCACCAGGCCACTCCATCCACTGAATTTTCCAGGCAAGAGTACTGGGGTGGGGTGCCATTGCCTTCCCCCAGAACCCCCTCTAGTGGGTGTAATCACCCACGTTTGCATCTCAGCGTTTTCAGTTAGACATTGTCTTAATTTTAACTCTAAACTTTTAGGTTTTTCAAACAACACATTTACTTCTTTTGATCTTTTCATCTTTATTTTCATTTAAGTAAATATTTTTTTCTGAAAATAATTGGCTATGAAAAGTATCTTTATAATTTTTTCTGAAGATAATTGGCTACGAAAAGTATCTTTTAATAAAAATTTTTTTACTTTTTTCTAAACCTCTTTTACTCGTTAAAAAAACTAACTGAATTACAGTATGCCTACATTAATGTCCACCTATCATTAGTTTCCTCTTCATTGGATCTTCTCAATCTAAACATACTATGTAACCAGCTCTGAGACCCAGAAGTAGATCGTATGAGCATTTCAAGCCCTGCATGCTCCTTTCAGTCAGTATCTCTCATGTTCAAAGTCACTTGTTTCCTTGATTTTCAGTATCATAGATTAGTTTCATCTGATTTGTATTTTATATATAAAGGAAGATAAGTGCATAGGCTTTCTTTAATTTTTTTTTTAATATTTATTGAAGTATAGTTGGCAAAGCAATAAAGAATCTGCCTCTCGGTGTAGAAGACACAGGAGATGTGGGCTCAATCCCTGGGTCTGGAAAACCCCCTGGAGGAGGAAATGACGGCTCACTCCAGTATTCTTGCCTGGCAAATCCAGTGGACAGAGGAGCCTGGTGGGCTCCAGTCCATGAGGTCATAAAGAGAACAACTGGGCGACTGAGCACACAAGCAGTCATCATATCACATATTCTAACTCTCCTGCATGCACACTTCCTGATCATGGCGGGTTGTTTCAGCCAGCCCTCCATCAAAGCCAGAGATAAGGCTCCACAGAAAACCTCCACAGCTGATTTTGAGGATCCCCAAATTGCTGCTCCGATCACTAATTTTTTTTTTTTTCTGAATAAAAACTGCCCACATAACAGTCCAATCACCTGCTGTTATTTTGGAATCAGTACATTCTTTGTAAGATAAGGGAGTAGGCACCAACACCCTGCTTCCATATGATGGATATGTGTGAAGATAAATAATGAAGAATTGCAGTTTTACAGCAATTAAATGCCATACCTGACAACCTCATGGCTCTTTGGAATTTTTAATAACTAAATGATACTAAATGAAATAATGTTTAATTAGAAAATTCTATTAAAATGTCACAAGCTGTTTACTTAACTCTGAAGAGACAGTGCATATACTTAGACATTACTATCCTTTTTTTTTTTTTAATTCAAAGAATTCACAATATCAATGTGGAGGTCTTGAAATAGACACAGTTTGGTGGTGCTCATTGTTTTTACAGGCTTGAGAGGTTAATATTACCCTCATATGTGTGTGAGTATAGGGAAGTATTTGTTTTTCTGTGAGTAAGTGGTCAGAGCATTGCTGAGCCCCATTGAATTGGCATGTCATAGTGGTGACCCCTAAATCCTGAAGAGGGTTCACACATGGGGAGGGTTCAGGAAAGAAAAAAATGTGGAGGAAGGGGAAGTGGATGGAAATGAGCTATTTTCACAAAGTATAAATGGGAAAGTCAACTGGGACAGTTGACACAGGAAAACTGAAGAAAATTGGTGCCTGGCAGTAACCCTTTTACATGCTGTTGAGGGATTTCCCTGGAGGTCCAGTGGTTAAGATGTCACCTTCCAATGCAAGGGGTGTGGGTTCGATCCCCAGTCAGGTAGCTAAGACCCCACATGCCTCCTGGCCAAAAAACCAAACCACAAAACAGAAGCAATATTGTAACCTATTCAATAAAGACTTTTAAAAAATGACACACATCAAAAAAAATCTTTTTAAAAAATAATGTTGTTAAATGATTGAAGGGATGAGTAAGTGAATGAAGTTGAGGTTCACTGAGGGAAAATGTCAGCAGGGTACCAGGACATCTGCAGGTTCGGGCCTTGTCGCCTCTGAAACGGGAGTCTCACCAGCTCCTGTGTGTCTTCTGCTCCTTCACTACCTAAGGTATAAAACTAAGGGAGACCGAATCTTGAAAAATAAAGTTGAAGGGAAATCTCGAAGATTATCTAATCCGTACCGTCTCTCTAAGGAAAAGCACGTCCAGACTGTCCTAATTAAGTGTAAATAAATAAATCGCTGGAAGAAGGAAAGACTGACCTGGAAGACCAGGGTAGAAAAACGCCCGCAGTAGCAAAAGCCTCACACTCAGGAAATATTCATATGGAGTCCAGTCTGTTAAGTTCAGTCCTGCTTACCATCCGGACCCTCTAATACAGAGATTCTATACTCTGAACAGTCGTGATTTTTCATAATCTTGGAGGCCACTTCAAAACTGGCCTCTCTGAAAACCTCTTGGGTTGACTGGCATCTCAGTAAAAAAATAAACTTCACACAAACACACATCTTACTTTTGCATTCTGTTGCTTTATTTTGCTTTGGGGACAAAATCATGTCCCTACCTCCCTTAATCCCTACAAGGCCTTATCTCTCTTATCTCTGGTCATTTGGAAACTAGTTCAACCTATAGAAAGTCCTCATGCTAAGGCAGCCAGCATCTTGACTGTTAGTGACCCCATGGACTGCAGCCCACCAGGCTACTCCATCCATTGGATTTTCCAGGCAAGAGTACTGGGGTGGGGTGCCATTGCCTTCCCCGGTGTATAAAGCTAGATATATTATATGCATTTCAGTAGCACTCAATGCTAGAAGATGGTAAAGAAACATTTGAGAAGAATAAAGCTCATTAACAGCAGAACTGCCTATGCAGAGGATGTGTATGCTCAGATTCTGGAGATCCTGTCTATAGGATGAGGTCATCAGATCTCTGTGATACTTGCTTCTACGGATAATTTACAGAACATTTCAGGGAGCTACTTCCAAATTTTCAGAAGTAACTTTTATGAACACTTTAAGAAAGTTATTTTTGAAGAGTTCCCCTTTACCTACTACATTAACTGGTAACATGAAAAAAGCAGGTAAATCAGTGTTAAAAGAAGCAGCTTCACAGAGTCCATCTTATATTCCAGTGTAATAAATTACATAGCCTACTAGAGAGTGTCAAGATACTATAGGAATCCTGTAATTGGGGCAACTGTCTATAATAACAGCTGTTTTAAAGTACTTTGGTTGGTTGGTTGTTTTTGAAATCCATCCCCAACTCTGAAACGGCTCTGTTAAAAAAAAAATCACCTACTTTTCAAATAAATGTTATTTGTTATCCACAGGACTCCTCTTTGAGTGTAGCTTTCGCACTAACAAATGAGCAAATTATTCTTACATATTATCTATAACCTAGAAAAGCAAATCAAGATGCTGAACTCAAAATATAATATTGATAACCCTAAAAAATTATCAGTTACTGGATCATAATGGTTATCCTGATGCCGGGAAATAGTGAATAAAATGTGTTATCTAGAGCTTAATTCATGTATTTTTAAAATAGTCACTTATTCAATAATGAATGAATAAATGTATCCAAGTCTGTGCCAAAGTTTTAGGCACTGATCTGGATATTCAATATTGCAAGCTAGTGAGTTGTACTGCAAAAATCTGAGTATTTTTCAAACAAAACCTTCCAGAACTCCAGCACGGAAATAAATGTTGCCCTTCTGAGAATCATCACCTTTGGGAGGTGCAAGCTGTTCCAGCAAGCTTCTCTGTCACAGCTTGGTTAGGTGACATGCAGAACCCCCTCTGCTGCTGCTAAGTCACTTCAGTCGTGTCCGACTCTGTGTGATCCCATAGACGGCAGCCCACCAGGCTCCCCCATCCCTGGGATTCTCCAGGCAAGAACACCGGAGTGGGCTGCCATTTCCTTCTCCAATGCATGAAAGAGAAAAGTGAAAGTGAAGTCGCTCAGTCTGTCCGACTGTTAGCGATCCCATGGACTGCAACCCACCAGGCCACTCCATCCACTGAATTTTCCAGGCAAGAGTACTGGGGTGGGGTGCCATTGCCTTCCCCCAGAACCCCCTCTAGTGGGTGTAATCACCCACGTTTGCATCTCAGCGTTTTCAGTTAGACATTGTCTTAATTTTAACTCTAAACTTTTAGGTTTTTCAAACAACACATTTACTTCTTTTGATCTTTTCATCTTTATTTTCATTTAAGTAAATATTTTTTTCTGAAAATAATTGGCTATGAAAAGTATCTTTATAATTTTTTCTGAAGATAATTGGCTACGAAAAGTATCTTTTAATAAAAATTTTTTTACTTTTTTCTAAACCTCTTTTACTCGTTAAAAAAACTAACTGAATTACAGTATGCCTACATTAATGTCCACCTATCATTAGTTTCCTCTTCATTGGATCTTCTCAATCTAAACATACTATGTAACCAGCTCTGAGACCCAGAAGTAGATCGTATGAGCATTTCAAGCCCTGCATGCTCCTTTCAGTCAGTATCTCTCATGTTCAAAGTCACTTGTTTCCTTGATTTTCAGTATCATAGATTAGTTTCATCTGATTTGTATTTTATATATAAAGGAAGATAAGTGCATAGGCTTTCTTTAATTTTTTTTTTAATATTTATTGAAGTATAGTTGGCAAAGCAATAAAGAATCTGCCTCTCGGTGTAGAAGACACAGGAGATGTGGGCTCAATCCCTGGGTCTGGAAAACCCCCTGGAGGAGGAAATGACGGCTCACTCCAGTATTCTTGCCTGGCAAATCCAGTGGACAGAGGAGCCTGGTGGGCTCCAGTCCATGAGGTCATAAAGAGAACAACTGGGCGACTGAGCACACAAGCAGTCATCATATCACATATTCTAACTCTCCTGCATGCACACTTCCTGATCATGGCGGGTTGTTTCAGCCAGCCCTCCATCAAAGCCAGAGATAAGGCTCCACAGAAAACCTCCACAGCTGATTTTGAGGATCCCCAAATTGCTGCTCCGATCACTAATTTTTTTTTTTTTCTGAATAAAAACTGCCCACATAACAGTCCAATCACCTGCTGTTATTTTGGAATCAGTACATTCTTTGTAAGATAAGGGAGTAGGCACCAACACCCTGCTTCCATATGATGGATATGTGTGAAGATAAATAATGAAGAATTGCAGTTTTACAGCAATTAAATGCCATACCTGACAACCTCATGGCTCTTTGGAATTTTTAATAACTAAATGATACTAAATGAAATAATGTTTAATTAGAAAATTCTATTAAAATGTCACAAGCTGTTTACTTAACTCTGAAGAGACAGTGCATATACTTAGACATTACTATCCTTTTTTTTTTTTTTAATTCAAAGAATTCACAATATCAATGTGGAGGTCTTGAAATAGACACAGTTTGGTGATGCTCATTGTTTTTACAGGCTTGAGAGGTTAATATTACCCTCATATGTGTGTGAGTATAGGGAAGTATTTGTTTTTCTGTGAGTAAGTGGTCAGAGCATTGCTGAGCCCCATTGAATTGGCATGTCATAGTGGTGACCCCTAAATCCTGAAGAGGGTTCACACATGGGGAGGGTTCAGGAAAGAAAAAAATGTGGAGGAAGGGGAAGTGGATGGAAATGAGCTATTTTCACAAAGTATAAATGGGAAAGTCAACTGGGACAGTTGACACAGGAAAACTGAAGAAAATTGGTGCCTGGCAGTAACCCTTTTACATGCTGTTGAGGGATTTCCGTGGAGGTCCAGTGGTTAAGATGTCACCTTCCAATGCAAGGGGTGTGGGTTTGATCCCCAGTCAGGTAGCTAAGACCCCACATGCCTCCTGGCCAAAAAACCAAACCACAAAACAGAAGCAATATTGTAACCTATTCAATAAAGACTTTTAAAAAATGACACACATCAAAAAAAATCTTTTTAAAAAATAATGTTGTTAAATGATTGAAGGGATGAGTAAGTGAATGAAGTTGAGGTTCACTGAGGGAAAATGTCAGCAGGGTACTAGGACATCTGCAGGTTCGGGCCTTGTCGCCTCTGAAACGGGAGTCTCACCAGCTCCTGTGTGTCTTCTGCTCCTTCACTACCTAAGGTATAAAACTAAGGGAGACCGAATCTTGAAAAATAAAGTTGAAGGGAAATCTCGAAGATTATCTAATCCGTACCGTCTCTCTAAGGAAAAGCACGTCCAGACTGTCCTAATTAAGTGTAAATAAATAAATCGCTGGAAGAAGGAAAGACTGACCTGGAGGACCAGGGTAGAAAAACGCCCGCAGTAGCAAAAGCCTCACACTCAGGAAATATTCATATGGAGTCCAGTCTGTTAAGTTCAGTCCTGCTTACCATCCGGACCCTCTAATACAGAGATTCTATACTCTGAACAGTCGTGATTTTTCATAATCTTGGAGGCCACTTCAAAACTGGCCTCTCTGAAAACCTCTTGGGTTGACTGGCATCTCAGTAAAAAAATAAACTTCACACAAACACACATCTTAGTTTTGCATTCTGTTGCTTTATTTTGCTTTGGGGACAAAATCATGTCCCTACCTCCCTTAATCCCTACAAGGCCTTATCTCTCTTATCTCTGGTCATTTGGAAACTAGTTCAACCTATAGAAAGTCCTCATGCTAAGGCAGCCAGCATCTTATGGGCCGTTAGTGTTTATTAAAACTGATCAGGTTTCCTTAAAACAAGCCTCAATCTTTAAAACCAGTTAGTTATCACCTTACAGCAAGGCTGGTTCTTTTTTTCTTGACAGTTCAAAGTCTAACCAGCCCCTTCCTCGGTGCTGCAGAAAAGCTCTTTCTCTGAAATTTAGTCTTTAGGGCATCCATTGATTCACCGAGATCCTGGTTCAAGGTCAAAAGAAGTGCATAGGAAACCAAAGCCCTCCTTCTTCCTCCGCGCAGTTCTCGTAAATAAGCCCTTCCCATCCGTCCACCGTGAGCTGGGGGAGGCACAGGTGGATCCACTGGTGCGTTTCAGTTCTCATCACAGAAGAAGGGGACATGTCCTTGAAAATTGTCTTGCCTCCTTTTCACCTGAGTTTAAGAAGGAAGACACTGGGAGGGGGAAAACAGTAGAGATTGGAGATGTTTTTGATTTCCTTGGTACCCATGATCCCTTTGTCTTTGCACCTCAATCCTAGAAGCAGTAGCAATATTTTTACGGGACTTCTCATCTTCAATAAATTGTATAACAGTAATTAATTCTCACAGCATCCATTTGACTAAAGCATTATTATCCCTGTATTATAGAGGAGAAAACTGATTTGCCAAACCCCACAAAGAAAGTCAATGTCGGAGGAGGGATTACCGCTCAGGAGGGTCTAGAAGTCTAATCTCAGCTCCGAGATGCTTTTTTATTTTTAATTTTTTTTTCCTGTAGGAGCAGATGCAGTGGGGATTTATCAGGTAAATTCACCAAGGGTATGTGAATGTGGAAGGCAGCTCTGTCCTGACTGTGTCTTTGTGACCATCTGACCAATTTAAGCTGATTAACTGTAGTGAGTTTTCACAGAATCCTGTCAACAAAGATATAAAAATATGGGATGAATTATTACATGGTGAACATAACCAAAAATGTTGGTCTACCCATGGCCACATAAATCCAGTCAAGGTATAAGCTTATTATTTATTGAATAGACTCATTTTTTGCAAAGATTGGGCAGACTCAGATATTTAATTCACATTCTTTCCCATAACAACAATTCATTTATCTGTAGGCCATTAATCTCAGAATTCAACACTGTAATTCAGCCAAGAGTCAGGAAATTAGCAAAAGCAAAGTCCCAGCAGTCTAAAAATATTTTCCCAAATTCCATAACGCAAGAATGCCTTGTCGATGTGCGCTGCTCATTAAAAAACTCTGCAAAGTTGATTCACCACAGTGATAATAGACTTGCACCAGATTCACAGGTAAAGAACCAGATAAAATGAGACTAGGGCGAAGCTGCCAGAGAGCAGCACACTGAACTCCAGAGCCGACCCTTGCAGCTCAAGGGCAGAAACAAGAACTCTAATATACACATTAAAAACTCAAAAATCTTGTCAGTCTTAGACCAATAGTCTCCTACACAAACAAGCCATTTAAACACTGTGTGTAGTATTCTCACCTGGATAATCCAATGGACAGAGACCTGGCTGGCTATAAATCATGGGGTGGCAAGAGTCAGAGAGGACGTAGGGACCGAGCACACACATGTGTAATCTTTCAGGACAACTCGATAACTGCTTTAATGATTACTGTTATAATGGTAAACCTGAATATTTATTTGGTGAATATTTGTTGAACCCCTGGGACTGTGACAGTGAATAAAATAATAGATCCTGCCCTCATGGGGTTTGCAGTCTAGAGAGGAGAAAGGTCTGTATAAAAAAACGTGCATTATCAAGTGATTTCAGCCTGAGATAAGGGCTGGGGGTGAGATCAACAGAGAATGACTAGGGGGTGTCCTTTCAGATGCAGGGATTGAAAGTGTCAGGTTTGTAGGTACCCGTGATGAAAGGTGGGATGGAGCCAGCCATGCCACGAACCACGGGGAGAGCGTCCCACACCTGGAGGGAGGCTCGCTGGGAGGTTTGTTCCCAAGGAGTGAGGAGGGGATGGGGAATGAATTCAGGGGCAGCAGTCAGCTCCCATGGGGACTGGAAAGGTTTTTAAACTGGGGAGGGACCAGGTCTGATTTAAACGTGTAAAAAGGATTAATTGTGAGCTGGGAGGATTGAGGAGGGCCATCAGGTGAGAGAGGAAATGACTTTAAGCAGGGTGGAGCTGGAGTTCAGTCTCCTGATGGAAACAGAACAGTCTTTCTGACAATAAGAGCAGCTGGACTGAAGCCCCTGCCAGCCCCAACCCCCGAGCACGGAGCAGGTGCCAGGACCCTGCCCCCTGTCCACCCCCTGCACCGGAAGAGAGAGAAGCCCCACCACCATCATCCCATCGAGCAGTCAGGAAGATGTAGCTGAGGGAGGTTCAGATTTCCGCCCGGGGTCTCACTGCTAATACATGATATAGCTGGGTCTTGGAACAGAGCTAATTTGCTCCAGAGTTCATGTTTTTAGATGTGATATAATTTTCAGAAAATGAGCATTTCCCATTTCCCAACTCCACCTGGCAGACTTTTTTGAAAATAGACAATTCAGTTGGAAGAATGAGCCCCAAGAAGTCCAACCAGAGAGCACTATTCTTTACTCTTGTGAGGGAATCAATAACATGATGCGGGTACAAGCCCCAGCTGTGTTTCCTTTAAATTAAATATCTTTATTCTCTTAAACATCTTCCAGGAGAGTGTTATTGATTGTACCACATTTCAATAGTACATGTTGATTGTAAGGAGGGAAAAATGTGTACATTCTGTTAGAAGGCAGGTGCAAAACAATTAAAGAAAATTCGGGACAAAAGCACTCCAAGAGCTTGGCTTACCCCATTCAGACTCGAGGAGGAGGCCACATTCAACACAAGGCAATTTAAAGCAGTGAATAGCCTGTTTTCCAGTGACAAAGCGACTGTGTAAATTGAGAAATGTGAAGAAATGCCATTTCGGAAATTTGAGCTTTACAAAAATATTTTGGCTTGAATTTAATTAAGGAGCTTTGTAGTCTAAAGATGAAAGCATAACAGTAGTTATCTTTCCAGGAAGGATGTTTCTCCTATTAATGCTTTAAGGAAGAATAGCATCTTCTCAGGTATACATACAGGTGTTCTTTCCTTCAAAGATGGACCTGTTAGAGCAAGTGAAAAGGCAGCATGGTGGAAACAAGTTTATCGGAAACACCTGCCAGAGGCCAGAAGGAGAGAGCAGGACAATCTGAAGGGGAAAATGTATAGAAACAGGCCCCAAAGAAAGTAGAAAATGCTAACATAATAATGTTAGAAGCATGGGAAGAAATTTCTGGGGAAAGCTGGACTAAGAAAATGTTTTGAGTTGGTGGGTATGTAATTCACATGGCAACACTTGGTGTCTATTTATTTTTTCTTTAAATGTTTTAATTGAAGTGTAGTTGATTTACAGTATAGTGTTAGTTGCAAGCATAGAGCAAGTGATTCATTTATACATATATGTGTACAATGTTGTTTGGTTTCTAAGTCATGCCCAGCTCTTTTGTGACTCCATGAACTGTAGCCCCCCAGGCTCCTCTGTCCATGGGATTGCCCAGGCAAGGATACTGCAGTGGGTTGCCAGCTCCTCCTCCAGGGGAATCTTGGAGATTGAATCTCCAGTTCAGTCTTCCTGACCCAGGGATTACCACTGAGCCACCAGGGAGGCCCATAAGTATACATACATACATATTATTTTTCAGATTCTGTTCCATTAGAGGTTTTTGCAAAGTATTGAATATAGTTCCTTGTGTTATATAAATAGATCTTCACTCTTTGTCTATTTTATATATAGTAGTCTGTATCTGTTAATCCCATACTCCCAGTTTATCCCCCCTTCCCTCTTTGGTAACCATAAGATTGTTTCCTGTATCTGTAAGTCTGTTTCTGTTTTATAAATAAGTATTTTATGTGTATGATTTTTTTAGATTCCACATACAAATGATATCATGATATTTGTCTTGGTCTGACTTCACTTCACTTAGTTTGATCATCTCTAGATCCATCCATATTGCTACAAATAGCATTATTTCATTACTTTTTGAGGCTAATATTCCATTGTGTGAGTGTGTGTGTGTGTGTGAGTGTGTATGTGTGAGTGTGTGTGTATGTGTGAGTGTGTGTGTATGTGTGTGAGTGTGTGTGTNTTTAGATTCCACATACAAATGATATCATGATATTTGTCTTGGTCTGACTTCACTTCACTTAGTTTGATCATCTCTAGATCCATCCATATTGCTACAAATAGCATTATTTCATTACTTTTTGAGGCTAATATTCCATTGTGTGAGTGTGTGTGTGTGTGTGAGTGTGTATGTGTGAGTGTGTGTGTATGTGTGAGTGTGTGTGTATGTGTGTGAGTGTGTGTGTATATATGTGAGCATGTGTGTGTGTATGTGTGTGTGAGCATGTGAGTGTGTGTATGTGTGTGTATGAGTGTGAGTGTGTATGTGTGTGAGTGTGTGTGTATGAGTGTGAGTGTGTGTGTGTGTGTGAGTGTATGTGTGTGTGTGTGAGTGTGTATGTATGTGTGAGTGTGTGAGTGTGTGTGTGTGAGTGTGTGTGAGTATGTATTGTGTGAGTATATATTGTGTGTATGTGTGTGTATGTGTGAGTATGTGTGAGTGTGTATGTGTGTGTGTGTGTGTGAGTGTGTGAGTGTGTGTGTGTGAGTATGTGTGTCTGTATAGACATATAGCTTGCTTCCATGTTGTGGTTGTCATAAACGGTGCTGCTGTGAACACTGAGGTGCATGCATCTTTTTGAACAGGTGTTTTCCTCTTTCTGGATATATGCCCAGGAATGGGATTGCTGGATCATATGGTAACTCTGGTTTTAGTGTTTTATGGAACCTCCATACTGCTCTCCCTGGTGGCCGCACCAATTTATATCCCCATCAACTATGTGTTGCAAAGAGTCGGGACACGACTGAAGCAACTTAGCAGCAGCAGCAACTATATGGGGCTGATTCTCTTTTATCCACAAATAACAGTATTTGTTACTTGTAAGCTTTTTGATGATGGCCATTCTGACCGGTGAAAGGTGACACCTCATTGTAGTTTTGATTTTCATTTATCTCATAATTAGCGATGTTGAGTGTCTTTTCATGGGCCTGTTAGCCATCTGTATAACCAACAGAAAATGGTCATTTAGATCTTCTGCCCATTTTCTGATTAGGTTGTTTATGGTTTTGATATTAAGTCACACAAGCTCTTGGTAAATTTAGAAAATTAAGTCCTTGTTGGTCGCATCATGTGCAATACTTTCTCACAGTCTGTAGGTTGTCTTTTTTTTTGTTTATGGTTTCCTTTTCTCTGCAGAAGCTTATAGATTTTATTAGGTCCCATTTGTTTATTTTTGCCTTTATTTCCATTTCCTTGGGAGACTGACCTAAGAGAACATTGCTATGATTTATGTCAGACAATGTTTTGCCTCTGTCCTCTTCTAGAAGTTTTATGATGTTGTGTCTTACATTTAAGCCTTTAAGCCGTTTTGAGTTTATTTCTGTGTATTATGTGAGGATGTGTTCTAACTTCATTGATTTACATCCGCTGCCCAGCTTTCCGAGCACCCCTTGCTAAAGAAACTGTCTTTTTTTCTCCATTACATATTCCTGCCTCCTTTGTTGAAAATTCACCACAGGTGTGTGAAGACTTGGTTTTTTAAATTGTAGTCTACTTACTTTTATTCCATATTATAAAGAAAGCATCTAGGGGTGAGGACCAGAGGCGTCATTTGCACCCAAGACCTCCTCAGAAGGAGAAAGGAGTCAATCCTGAGAATCTAGAATCCCTACATATACTGATCCCTAAAAACGAAGTGATTTCCTCCATGATATCCAACCAAGAAGGTGATCTCAGCAGATGGGCCACCTTCAGTGATGATGATGTAGCAGTAAGGTGCAGAGAGGCCCTGTCTGGGGAGAGGAAGAAGGCAAGTTAGGAGAATGAGTTTGACTGGGGTCCTTTATTCTCCTCTTGCCTCCCAGGTCAGTTAAGGCAGGCCTGCTTAACGGGAGCATTTCATGCGTGGAAGCTTTGATTTTGAAATGTAAATCGACTTTGATCCATAGAGGCAGCATATTTTTGCCCTTGTACTTGGGTTCTGAAACTTTCAAAACAATGACTTCTTTTAGAGAACATGTACTCTGCAAGCTCTCTTGAGATTAAAGGACTATTTCAGAGTTGAAGGCACGTGGTCCATTATTGGAGCATTCTTTGTTTTCTGTTTATGTGATTGTTGATTAGCTGGGTTGGTTGATTAGTTGCTTCCCATTGTCTCCGTGTTCCCCCTAGGTGCCACCTGCCTGGAACCTGGTGTGAGGGGACAGAGACTGCACTTGCTGTAATGCAATTGCATCCCCCACCCAAGGTCTGTGGGACTATTACCAGACTTTCGACGTCATGCATGTTTTCATTCACAGATTTTGACTGCCCATCTACAGGATAGCAAAATGTTCTAAACCCCTAGAAATAAAGTAGCAATAAGGTTCTTATTCCAATGAAACTTAAATTTCATGCATGGAATAAAGAGGTGAACAGATCAGAGGACAAGATAATTTAAAGCTATTTTCAAAAAGGCGATATGTGTCAGGGTAATAAGGAAGCTACTTAAATTGGTTGGCCAAGCAAAGCCCTCAAGTCTCCAGCCATGCAGGGGTTTTGTGGGAGGGAGCCAAGGGGCTTCCCAGCTGACTCAGTGGTAAAGAATCCAACTGCCAGTGCAGGAGACTCAGTTTCCATCCCTGGGTCAGGAAGATCCCTTGAAATAGAAAACAGGAACCCACTCCAGTGTTCTTGCCTGGAGAAGTCCATGGACAGAAGAGCCTCGTGGGCTACAGTCCATGGGCTTGCAAAGAGTCGGACACGACCGAGCATGCACGCGTGCATGCTGCATGCTTCCAGGCAGAGTGCACAGACCCCCAGAGAGAAAGTCTTTGTTGAGCTCCTGGAACAGAAAGGCCCCTGTCATCAGGTAGACACATCCTTTTCTGTTTAAGCACAGGACATGAGGCTGGTTTGCCCTTTATGGTCAAAACCAGATGCACTTCACTGACCTTTTATCAAGTGAAAAGAGTTGCATTCAGGTAAACTTAAATAGTTATCAGGTAACCATACGTGACATCTTGTTTTAGTATTTAAAAGGGTAAAACATTCTTCGGGGTATTTGCCCCTCCAGCACTCTCTAAGATAAACATTTGTGATAAGTGTGTTTTAAAAGAGCATAAGGTTTTGAAAGTCCTTTCACCAGAACAGGACAGGCCGTGTCTCAATTGTTTAAATGCCAAGAATCAGAAAATACTTTTATAAACATTTTTTCAATAAACTCATCAAGGGTATTTTCCCACAAAAATGAGTTAATCATTTCCGTCTTTTTAAACACTGCTGCCCAATTATTTTAAATAATGGATAGCATTTAGCTATGTTATTGCTTAGAGAAAATAATGCTTCAGTGAAAATTGTCAGCTAAATTTTCTTAGGTTGTCTGACATTCCACTGTTTATCTTATTATTTTTCGAAGTGACTATTCATTAGTATGGTCAGTATGTATGTATAGACCTACCACTTGGTAAATTTTGATCATTCTCTGCTATGTCTAATATCTCCTAAATACAATGAAATGAATGAAATTCTGTTGTTTACAGCTCTACCTTATTAAATAGAAAAAGTTGTGTTCATTTCATTTTCATTATTTTGAAGAATAATCTGGAAGGAGCAAGAAACACTTATCACAGATGCACTTGGTGGTAGCCTTTTATGTCTATGTCTGAACAAAATGACCTGACTTGAAAATAAAATGGAAATATTAAAACATGGCTTTTCTGTGAGGTCACATGCTATTATTTGGGAATGTTTAAAGAGAAAGCATAAACCAGACAATAATAGATTGAGGAATTCTGCAATGTGGTCAGAATAAGATCAAATTTGGTGGAATAAGTTTATGTTGGATACTCAGAGCAAGATTAGATAGCAATGTTAACCAAATCCACAGATTTTCCTGGGGTGAAAATATCTCATTTCAGAGAAACCTTATGTTAGGCAAGTATGTTCTTAGAGGTAGAGAGGTTTTTTTTTTGTTTTTTTTTTCCTTTAAATTTTTTTTTTTATTGTTTTCTTTTCCATCTGTTGCAGGGAAATCGGGTATTTTTGAGGACTCTTTAATATGACAACTGTTAAAAAGCAAAATTACACATTACATTTTGAGTTGTGGGTGGCTTAAAGGAAGACAGAATAATAAACTTCCTGTTCAGGAAAAAGGAGTGTTGTTGTTATTGTTTATTTTTATAGCTTCTTTCACTCATAATAATACAGACCCTTTTGGCTGAGTCACTTGGCTAAATGTGTCCTGGGGGACAAAGGAGTTCTCAAAACAGTAGGACGTTGCCTTATGAAGGGAGGACAGAATAGGGTAAAGGCCCAGTTTTATAACACGCCAACCACTGAAGGGAACGCTTGATCCAGTTGCCAGTAAAATCACTATTTTTTTCTTCCTTTTACCAAGTGGCTCAGCTCTATCAATAAATGCCACTCAGCAGGCCATTTTAAATTCTAGGCACCTGAGGAAATTTCTCAACAAAGCCCTCTCTTTAAACAGTAGTGCAAAATTACTTAAATGATGTTTACACCTTAGGGAGAGGACATGCAGGTAGCCAGCAGGACCCCGTCTGCCTCCGCCCCTGTTACCGTGTCTCCCTTCCGCCTGGGCATCTCATTCATTCTCTTTTATGTTCATTTACGTCTGATATTTTTATTCTGATTTTTTTTTTCTGCCACTGATATTTTTTTCCACGCAGACCAGAACTGAGGAATAATTAATCGCCTGTGAGAAACTCGTACTAGCCGGGTGACCGTGCAACTTAACCTCTTTGAGTTTCTGTTTCCTCTTTGGTAACATGGGAATCCTGCTAAGAAGCATCTCTTGGGGTTGAGGTGTAAATGTTAGCTTTTGTTTTGATGACGATGTCGGAAAAGATGATGAAGCTGGGGGCCTAATTCTGCCGCAGGATGGATTATTGCTCAACCCCCACCAGTGCCCGAGGCCCCTAGCGTGCAAAAAAGAGGGAGCCAGGTATAAGCTGCGTCCCTCTGTGACATTTCATGATTCGATTAATTTAATGCAACAAGCTCGTTCAGCAGACCTGGCATGTCGTCAACAGGGATACAACTGGTAGAGCGTTGACTGTCTGCAGCCCAGACTGGCGTAGGTTTGGGGGATAAAAAGAGATTTAAGACAAACCCCTGTGTCATGTCCTGTGTGCTCCACATTTTGTGCTGAAACGAACAGCACTGTCAGGAAGTACCCCGGGGATGGGGGGGTTGGGGGGAGCTGTGAACAAGCCCCAGGGTCACCAAGTACAGAGGACTGGCCTTGAAGAAGGGACATCGAATGGGGGCTGGAAGGTGGGGGAGAGGGGTGATGCTGCAATCTCATACAGGACCTCAGAACAAGAGAGCATCACTCACCGCATTGCACAGACCAACAGTTTAGAGATGCTTAGCTGAGCTAAGAAAACCCACATCAGTAACTAAAATTATGGTCTTGTCTTTAATGATTTACAGTCTCCTTATTTGCTTCAGTTCTTTCATCAGAGCCACATCTTTGTTTTGGGGGGGGGCTTTTTTTTTCTGGGTTGAGCATAACAGATTATACATATATGTGTGTGTATATGTAGATATAGTGAGAGAAGGTGAGTGTTACTGCTTGCAACATGAGAGTTGAGATTATTAGTAGTAGTAGTATCATCTTCATACCCTAGAAGTGCAATGAAACATTATGATACTTTGATGTCTTTGCTTGTTTCCCTACATGTAATGCAGGATATTGTGCCACGAGACTGGATAAATGAATAAGCCATCATTGAAGACTTGCTTCAAAAAACCAGCTGTCTTTAGACAGATACTCATGTTTGCATAAATATTAAATACAAGAAAGAGAAGGAGAGCAGAAAATAGGATGTATGTGATGTTTATGAGCCATTTACGTAGTCTCTGTTTTCTTTCTTTCTCTCGCTCTTCTTTATTCTCTTTGAGATGCTTCTGTTTTTCCGTAGTTCTCAGAGTGTGATTTCTGCCCATCGCGGATCCTCTGAGCCATCATTTTCCCCGCACGCTTTATAATTGTTTGCTGGGAGCACATCTTCGGCTGGAGCCCACGCACTCCAGTCTGCCTGCAGTGTCCCTGTGGAACGCTTTCCCTCTGCTGGGCCCTACAGGTGTCGTGTCTGTTTTTATTTAATCTCCCAGCCCACATTCACAAGGTTGAAATAATGTCACCTTGACCCCCACGTATAGCAGAAACCGCAGGTTCTGCCCTCTTCCAAGTCCTGAGACCGGAGCACCTCTATGCCTAGACCAAGGACGTGCAGGCAGAATTTTTCCTAGTCACTTTCCCAGTCAATTAATTTTATACCTTCATATTTTGTATATTAATGTTATGTCATACTAATATATAAAATATACATTTAGTATTCTAAAGTGTATTGGAAACGATGTAAAACAAGTGAGTGTGTGTAGTCGCTCAGTTGTGTCCAATTCTGAGACCCCCGTGGACTCCAGGCTCCCCTGTCCATGGGATTTTCCAGGCAAGAATACTGGAAGGGGTTGCCATTTCCCACTCCAGGGGATCTTCCTGACTTAGAGATTGAACCCACGTCTCCTGCATTGCAGTGAATTCTTTATCCAATGAGCCATCAGGGAAGCCCCAAAGAGATGAGAATGGAGAGGATTTCTTATGTGGGAGTGAAAGCCCTTCCTCTTAACCCAGTAGCTTCTAAGGTACCTCCAAGAAAACCTCCAGGGAACCCAAGGAGCAGAATTTATGAACCACTAGTCCAGATACCTCTTTTGTGTCTAAACTTGGATGGTTCTGGGAGAAAGTCGGCATCACCATCTGATGACTGCCAGCTGCCCGTCTCTCTTGGGTAATTTCTCCCACATACTCTTCCTGTTCCTTTTTAATAAAGTGAAAAGATTCATTGAATGTGAGATTGACTCTGAGTCTCTTTATATCTTTAAGTTACAAAACTCTCATTTATTTCTTTAATAGGGACCATCTTAGGCAAACTGGCACATATGGTCACCCTGTCTTTAATGATTAAATGGGACAGTTTTGGTAGGGTTTCTTGCAATTTAGAAATATTTAATACTATAATAAGATGCATTTTGTTACCATTTGTCTGTGTAATTGTCATTTTAATAACAGATATATTTAAAGATATTCCCATAAATTGCACGTGAACAAAAATAAGACTTCCTTTTTTCCTGCCAAAGATCTTACCATTATAAACTGCTTTAACATTAGATTGAATGTAGCCCAACATTATAGGGAAAAAATGCTATTAGATTCTCCTTTCACCTTAAAATATTTTCCTACACAGATACAGAATCTAGCATATGTAATTATAAGTCTGATGTGCCAAATTTCCAAAATGCTATAATAATATATTGTCACTGAAAATTAATTCTTATTGGGAATATATTCATTATTATTCAGCAACCAAGTTTTTATTATTTCCAGCTTTTAAAAATTTGACAAAAAATATGACTTTTAAAGCAACATGTATAAAATGCTTCAAATAATTTGGACATCTGTAGACTGGGATAAGAAATTGAGAGGTTTTCAATGCAGCGTCCTTCCAATGGGAATGTCCATTCCTGAACTGTTTAGGGGAGAGAGGCATTTTCAAGGTTGCTGCTAAGTTATTTCAAGGAGAGTCCTCAGGATTTTTTTTTTTTGATTAGAGTTTAATACAAACTACATCATATCACTGAATCTTTAAGATCCACCAGGCTTCTCTGTCCATGCAATTTTCCAGGCAAGAATACTCGACTGGGTTGCCATTTCCTTCTCTAGGATTTGTATTTTTATATTGAGTTATCTGACTTCATTATGTTAGTATGTTCTTTGTCTTCCTGTGCTGTATTAAAAGGCAAAGATAAAACTTTCATTATCCCTCTTTTCTGAGGTTTGCATTTTTTTTTCAAGAGTAGTTTCAGTGTGTTGCTGCTGCTAAGTCACTTCAGTCGTGTCCGACTCTGTGCGACCCCATAGACAGCAGCCCACCAGGCTCCCCCGTCCCTGGGATTCTCCAGGCAAGAACACTGGAGTGGGTTGCCATTTCCTTCTCCAATGTATGAAAATCAAAAATGAAAGTGAAGTCACTCAGTCGTGTCCGACTCTTGGCGACCCCATGGACTGCAGCCCACCAGGCTCCTCCGCCCATGGGATTTTCCAGGCAAGAGTACTGGAGTGGGGTGCCATTGCCTTCTCCTTCAGTGTGTGTTAATAGCATGTAAATATGACAATTGAAAGTGCTTATCTGTCATCAGGAAGTGAAAGTAGGTGTGGAGTACCAATGTTGCTTTCTTTGTCTGCAACCTGAAATTTTTGTCATGAAACTATAAAAGAAGCTGGGTAAAAATTCATAGTCAAATATCTCCTAGCATATGCTTACCCCAGTAATATGTTTCATGAACTATTATTTTAAACAAAGAATACAGTAGAATTGCTTCCACTTTGACAGTCTGCTGACAGTTTATAACAATGAAGATGCTGTCTGGTATTTAGATATATGAGAAAGTGGTAGGTTTCCAATTTTGATAGGTTTGGATATTGTGTTTTAAGGAATTAAATAGCAACAGTAAATCTTTTTTCTTTTTTAAAGTTTTTATTTTAATTGCATAATAATTTTACAAATCCATTCTTAAAAAAAATAAATGAATCACATTATTTGATCTGTACTTTTAATTGAGTTTTAATTTTATTTTAATGCACTATATATTAAGTTGAATGGATTTAAGGTGGTGATTAATAAAGGGGGGAGCTTTTTCCCCATGTCATACATACCTTCCTCTGTTGCAGTTATTTGTCATTGTTATGTTGTTATGAATGACCTAATTTTACTGGTTCTTTGTTGTCTCAAGCCAGATGACATGAAAATAGTCGAGGCTGCACTGTATGAACAAATTTTTTAAATTAATTTAGATGTGATTGGCCTTTATCAAATCATCCTTAATTCTCAATAGACTTTTCAGGAAAAAAATTAAGCA
Organism: Oreotragus oreotragus; assembly: GCA_006410675.1. Classification (NCBI taxonomy): domain Eukaryota; kingdom Metazoa; phylum Chordata; class Mammalia; order Artiodactyla; family Bovidae; genus Oreotragus; species Oreotragus oreotragus. Next base: position 65,484 of record SJYX01007892.1, on the reverse strand, counting down.
TTTTTATGTTTATAGTGTCGGGTTGGAAAAGCCAATAGTTGGAAAGAGAAAAAAAATTAAAGGAGTAAACATTTCTGGTTTGCTCCCTAAATGAAGGATTAGAACTAATCTGGAGATGTTCCTTCTAATTTATGGATGCTTTGGAATAAGAAATTTCCTTAGCCAATTTGGATTTTCCAAAATGTACAAGATTGAAGAAAAGCAAATGAATGCTTTGATGCTGAGGTATAGAGGGTAAAATGAAAGACTGAGATTTGCTCTGAAATAACTCAGAAAAATGGGAAAATAACTTTTGAACATAGGTGATGGTTAAATGGTTATTGTCCTATTTTTTCTTGTTTGTGAGTATGTTTGAAACTTTTCACATTAAAAAACAGAGGAGTTATTTTTAAGCAATATAAGAAGTAGTAACTCAGAGACTTCTTTGAACATAGATCTTTTGACAGAGTTGGTGAAACTACAGCCTTGAAATGAGCTAGGTGCCTTACCTCAACATTACTTTGTAATAGTATGGTTTTTCTGCCTAAGGAATAGTTTATTATAAGATTTTTCCCCTTTAAAAACTTTAAACATATTTCCTCTTTATAAAGATTGAATTTATAAGACATGGGAGTTTAATTAAAGGAAAAAACCAAATTGAACACTTAAGATTAGAGATTTATTTCAGGGTTACAAACGCATGCCTCTCTCCTGGCTGGTATCACTTTCAGATAAAAATGAATGAATGAAATTTGAGTATTGCCAGCTTGCTGCTCTACTCCACTATTCTAAGTTGATGCCTCTAAGTTTGCAAGATTTTCCAGATGACCCCAGAGGGGCATATTCACAGATGTTGATCTCTCATAAACAGTTTGTGATGGTTTGGATTTTTTTAAAAAGTATGTGTTATATGTAAAATATCATTAAATGTCCAGGCAGCATGATATCGTATATGTTTGTGAATTGATATTGGGCAAGATCACCATAAAAGGTTATGCTAGGTTGTTTCAAGTGTCTTGAAGTAAAATGAAGGGGAAAACACTGAACCTGTGCTTACTACTGTGAAAGAAATCTGACACCCCATTGCATCCTTATTATTTTTCATACCCTAAGCTAAATAGACTAACGGCTGTTAAGAAGCTGTCAGGGGAAGCGTGTCAAACACTAGGTGGATCATGCAATCAGACTGGTGTCGGGTTGGAAAAGCCAGTAGTTGGAAAGAGAAAAAAAAAAATGACCTTGTACTCTCAACATTGTCTTTACACTGAGTAGAACAGATGAGATTGTGAATTATTCAGAGCACTGAAAGCTTATAATTGTTAGCAGTGGTGGCGGCAATAGAGGAGAGAGACGAGACTGTTTTAGTCCAAATGTCTGATTCTATTAAACATCAAAGGAATCTTTCCTTAAAACCATCTTTGGGAATTTGGATGGCATGGACCCCATGAAGAAGTCCTTCTCCCGTTTGATAGGTTTTTGGGAATCTGGGTCAAAGAAGCACAAGTGTAGATTTTTGGAAATACAGAGTAAAAGAACAAAGACACTCTAGGGAGAGGATTTGCTGTTTCAGCAGGTAACTGTCTAAGGAGCCAGTCCCCACGTGACAGAGCAGAACCTCTGAACTCCGAGGGGGTTGCACATTTTATGTAAATGATCTTATCTTATTAATAACAGGTTGAATAAGATTTTAGAGCTGAAAGAAAATGTTCACTACCTAGTTATTAATTGCAATTTTAAAAATGAGATTTGTAAGATAATAGTCATTTTACATTTCGAGCAATTTCAGATAAAAACTGGTTTTCCTTTGTCAGATTTATTCATGTACCTAGAATGTGGGGTGGTACCTTTATTGAAAACTAGTTATAATTATTAATAACAGGTTGAATAAGATTTTAGAGCTGAAAGAAAATGTTCACTACCTAGTTATTAATTGCAATTTTAAAAATGAGATTTGTAAGATAATAGTCATTTTACATTTCGAGCAATTTCAGATAAAAACTGGTTTGCCTTTGTCAGATTTATTCATGTACCTAGAATGTGGGGTGGTACCTTTATTGAAAACTAGTTATAATATTTATTTCTGATTTTATTTTAAATTTTGCCATGGATTTTTAACTTTATGAGCTTAAATTGTATTTTTTAGGAGTTATTTTATAGTGCATTTTGGATTTTTCTCTCCAAACTGAAAAATATTTATATTTTTCTCTTGAAAAATCATAATAATATTGATGGCATTTTGAAATTTCCATGACATATTTAAGGAACTGTGTGGTGCCTGTGTATGGAATTAAAATTTAACATCAGAATTACTTTTAAATGTCAAACTTGAAGAAAGACATTTTAATAATATTTACTGGATATTATAAAATGTCATTTTTTTCTGTTTTAATGCTTTTTATAAAGATTGGCTTATAATGTCAAAAAATAATTTTACATATGAAATAAATGGCTAAAATATTTATGCATTGCCTCAGTACTGCCAAAACAACTATCACTTGGCTTGGTCCTGAATCCTATATGTCTACCAATAATAATCAGAATAAGAATTTAAATAAACCAGATGATGCCCCTATGTTCCAAATTCTCTTCTAAATTTAGAATTGTGTGTTTTTTGGTACAGAGACTATTTTAAACTAGGTGTCTTTCTTTCTTTTATTGGGATGACTCCTTTTATTGGGATGAATGAAAGAGGTTGAAAATGATAGTGTTTCATTGTAGAAAAACGGATCAAACCTTCCCTTACAAAATAATCTTGATCACTGTTTTCATCCGTTTGGAGGATAGTTTCCCCCTCATTCTCTGGATTCACCAGGTACTTGTCGTCATTTTATATACCAAATTCCAACAAGGTTGAGTTTCAAACTAAGGCTACCATTTGTTTGTGGTAAAGAAAACCCTCTAACCAAGTGGGGAAAAAATCTTCTCTGAATCCACTGAGCCATATAATTTAGACCATTTTTATATCAGACAGAAAATATGCTTTGAGATTATAAAGAGTTTTCTGAGAAAATACTTTTTGAACTTTACACTTAGCAGATCCAAACAGGACTCCCAGTCTTTAAATAACTTCCATAGATTTGAATATAGTGACTTATTTTTTCTTCCAGTTTTATTGAGACATAACTGATAGCACTATATAAGTTTCAGGTGTAAACAGAATGCTCTGACTTACATACATCATGAAGTGAGCTAGAGGGTAGGGGTAGGGAGAAGTGGATGAATGCAGTCCAAAGGTACAGAGTTCCAATTATAAGACAAATAAGTCCTGGGGATGTAATGACAATGTGATAAATATAATCAACACTGCTGGATGTTATATATGAAAGTTGTTAGAGTAAATCCTGAGCTCTCATCACAAAGAAAATTTTTTTATTTCTTTAATTTTGTATCTATATGAGATGATGGATGTTTACTAAATTATTACTGAATATAATAACTTATTTTTTAATGAAAGAGATACTCAAGAAATGATAGGTATTTTTCTCATCTTAAACCTCAGGTTCCTAATTTGTCAACTGTTGCTGCAACATATATTCATACATATTTAATTTGGGGGGTTCTAAAGAATTAGAGTCACACTGTTATTTTCATAACAGTGTTAGGGGTTAGTTTTGGGTCCTTAGTTTCTATTTCTCCAATATTTTTATATCTCTTCCTTATATTTTAAATACAGGCTTTGAGTTAAGCATATATAATGTTTGATTGTTAACTAAAGGAAAATTAATTCTACTTAGGTTATTTGTTGTTGTTATTGTTGTTTCATCAATAAATTGTCCATGGACACAATTTGTGACCCCAAGCACGGCAGCACGCCAGGCTCCTCTGTCCTCTACTGTCCTCCAGAGTGTGCTCAACTTCATGTCCATGGAGTTGGTGACGCTACTTAGCCATCTCATCCTCTGCCACCCGCTTCTCTTCCCGCCTTCAGTCTTTCCCAGCATCAGGGTCTTTTCCAGTGAGTCAGTTCTTCACATCAGGTGGCCACAGTATTGGAGCTTCAGCTTCAGCTGAATGAATATTCAGGGTTGATTTCCTTTAGGATTGACTGGTTTGATCTCCTTGCAGTACAAGGGACTCTCAATAGTCATCTCCAGTGCCATAGCTTGGAAGCATCAATTAACCTAGGTTAACGTATTTGTAAATATTTGTGAAGTTTGGTGAACTTGTGTATTCATGATAGAAATGGGCCCAAGGAATTAATCTTTGTATCAATTTTTACCATATTTTTTTCTGTGTATGTTCCTTATTTAGTTGGTGTATATATATATATATATATTCTTTTTTGCAAAAACATAAATGTTCAGCACTTATATTCCATATATATTTATTGAGGATCTGCACTGTGCCGGGCACACTGGGGTACCTGAGTGACCATTTAAGACCAGGTTCTTAAAAGTTATCAGCCACATTTTAAAGCAACCTGTGATTACAGGGAGATGAGTTACAGAACGCACGTACTCTGAGAGATTAAGCGGGGAACGAATCATGTTAAGCCAAAGCAGCTGGGAAAGGCTGCATTAAGAGAAGCAGCAGACCTGTTTTTGCAGAATGGGAAGGTTCAGATGAAGACCAGTGACACACGCAGCCTGGGCATAAGGTGAAATTTGGAGGGATGTGAACGCAGACCCGCCAGGGAAGCTCCGCCTCTGTTCTCAGAGATAATATTCCCAGGCCAAGGCTGGGCCACAGCCACTCACCATTTTTTTTTTAAGCACTTTTCAGTACCAATTTGCAGAGATTAATATTTAATAAAAAAGTAAAAATTAAAATTAAAAAAATAAAATTTAGTAAATTCTCCTTTGCTCTCTTGAGTTTTTCTGAAATGGGTAAAATGCCTTATCTTCTTGGAGGGGTTTTGGTCTTTCTTTTGCTAAGAGCAGCTGACAACTGATGGTCTCCCTGCGGCAGGAGAATTCCCAGGCTTTGCTGGCCACCCACCCCAGCCTGGTCCTCTGATATGGGCGATCCATCTGCCTCAGGTTCTCACCCAGACCCCGTCTAAGCTCTTCTGACTGGCAGGTGGCCTCAGAGACCCTTCCTTTAGGGATCCCTGAACTGAAGGGCAGGTGTCTTTCCGCATAGCTAATCACGTGTTTGGGCTTCCCAGCTGGCTCAGTGGTGAAGAGTCTGCCTGCCAGTGCAGGAGATGCAAGAGACACCAGTTTGATCCCTGGGTGGGGAAGAACCCCTGGATTAGGAAGTGGCAAGCCACTCACTATTCTTGCCTGGAGAATCCCATGGACAGAGGAGCCTCGTGAGCTACAGTCCATAGCATCACAAAAGAGATGGATTTGACTTGAGCACACATGCAAATCATGTATGTATCTCCCTGCATTGATCGTGAACTAAACAGGAAGGACAGTGTCTTATTCACCTGTGGACTCCCAGATCCAAGGATTCTTGTTGAATGAATGAGTGAGCAACTAGCTATTGCTTTCCAGAGCAGCTCCAGAAAACTGGCTATAGCAGCAGAGCTGGATTTCTGAATCCTGAAATGTAGGGCAGATGCTTTAATATTCACACCCTTGAGACAACTCAGCCATTCATTTGTCTTTAAAATTCCCAGAACCACTACTAGAAGCAATATTATATCATGTAGTGTAGTGAAAGTTGCTCAGTCATGTCTGACTCTGAGACCTCATGGACTATACAGTCCATGGAATTTTCCAAGCCAGAATACTGAAATGGATAGCCTTCATGAGTCCAAACTAAAATTAGAAAAAAAAATTTTTTTTTTCTAGTTTTAAATCCAGAAAAGCCTTCTGAAGAGGAGCTTCCCTTCACAGGAGCTTTGACTGGTCAGTAAGTATTATCAGGGTGAATTATACATGTATACCTATAATCAAGATGAGTCCATGAGCACGTGGACTCTCTGAGGTCTCTTCCCACACGCTGCCTCCCCCTCTGACAAGCTCCACTGGGTGAACACAAGTGGGTATGTCCTAAATACCACTTGCCCCCATCTCCAGCTGATTTTACAGAACCTTCCAGTAGAGGAACTCCAAGGAGAACTCCAAGGCCAGAAGACGAAGCATGAAAGAGCCTGGTTGGATTGGGAGAGCAAGGCACAGGCTCCTTTGGGACCTGGTCACATCATCACCTGCCTCGCCCCGTCTTCCCGTTGGGGAAAGCAGCCTCAGGGTGTTTGTGTAACCCGCCCCAGGTCACACAGCTAATAAACTGCCCAGATCATTATTGAAAACGAGGCCAGTGCTGACTTGAGAACTTAGATCCTTCCCTCATCACGGGGTCTCCCCTGAAGACGTGATGGATGAACACATTGGCCGCGTTCATGTGCAACATTCTCGCCAGACTCCTTTCAGTCCCAAGCTCAACTGTTTATACAAGGCTCAGAAGATGTGAGGAGACTCTAAATTTATTCTGTGAGTCACATTTACATTATTCTTCCCTAGAATGATTTTTTTAGTAGTCTTATTAAAACTTGGACGTCTCAGATAAGGGCCCATGAAAAAAATTTTTCCCCAAACATTTTTTCTGCTCTTTTCCTTTTTCAGCCCATGAAAAAGCTGTTTTTGCCATCTGAGTGCCTTCTGTTGTTTATGGAACAAACTACAATGCTAAAGAACAATTTGGCACTGTTCAGTTTCTTTTAATGAGAAAAATATGAGGCTCTAAAGATTTTTTATAAGAATAAAGGCTATTAGAAGGAGAGGGGGGTCATATTGATACCTGCAACTAAGCTGATCGAAAAACAAAACCAAAACCACTTCCAAGAGGCATGGGGGTTCAGCTTGGTTTTGTAGAAGCTTTCTGTCTGTCTGTAGTATTCCATTCTTAGATGCGTTTGGGAATATTGTCTATGTAAAATCCACCTTTAAAAAATGAAAAGTGCACATCTTGGTAATAGAACCGCGTGTCCCACGGAGCTTCATTTTGGTCCCTCCAGATCCAGCCAAGTAGTAGAGATGTTTTCCTAAAATATTTTTTTGTTATATTTTTCCAGTGTTACAAAATGTTAGCGCTCTGTGGCTATTATCCGCATTGTTAGAAAAGGATTGTATCTATATCAGCCACCGATTCAGACATGTTTCTGTCACAGCACCTTGGAGATCACAGATCTGCTCAGCCCTGTGGGTAACTGCTTCGGGCTTTGATCCTTTCTCCCTTTCTCTGTCTCCAAAAATAGATGTTAAGTGTATGCTCTGAGCTAGGTGTGGGATGAACTGCACAGGTGATTTGCTCTCTGCCCTTAAAGAGCCAACAGTGAACCTGAGGATACAGATGAAGAAGGAATGGCTTGCCTACACTCAAGCAGTACATGCTAAGAGTGCTTGCTGCAGGCCCAGAAGGGCTTGGGGGTATTGCTCTCAAGTTTCCCAAAGAAGGGCCATTGAAGCCCCTGCCACTGCTGCTGCTAAGTCGCTTCAGTCGGATATGAGTCTGTGCGACCCCATAGTCAGCAGCCCACTAGGCTCCCCTGTTCCTGGGATTCTCCAGGCAAGAACACTGGAGTGGGTTGCCATTTCCTNCTCAAGTTTCCCAAAGAAGGGCCATTGAAGCCCCTGCCACTGCTGCTGCTAAGTCGCTTCAGTCGGATATGAGTCTGTGCGACCCCATAGTCAGCAGCCCACTAGGCTCCCCTGTTCCTGGGATTCTCCAGGCAAGAACACTGGAGTGGGTTGCCATTTCCTTCTCCAATGCGTGAAAGTCAAGTTGCTCAGTCGTATCCGACTCTTTGTGACCCCATGAACTACAGCCCATGAGGCTCCTAGCTCAGAGATAACTAAGAGGAGGCAGCTCAGGGGAGCGGGGAGACAGTGTTCCATTCCGGGGCCTATGGGTTCCTTAGAACTTGAGTAATTTTCTTAGCATCTCGTCACAAGCAGAGTCCATGGTCAGGACGTGAACTGGATTTGTTAACCACTGGACTCTGCTTCTTCCAGGGCATCTTTAAGGGGATCAGTCCTGGGGGATTCAGCAGCAACAACTTGCCAAGCCAGACTTGGTAAACAGTGGCAGCAGTGAAGATAGTGGGCCGTGTTCAGGGTACGTGTGGCTGTGGGAGCTGGGTGGGTCAAAGATCTCTTCCATCCAAGGATATTTGGAGACTGCAGTTTGGGACCCAAAGAGGGGTGAAAATCCACCTTTCTCTTCCTCCTACTCTTTTTTTTTTTTTTTTTTTCCCTTTCTTGAGATCTGAAAGTTGGCCAGACCCAATCTGTTCCAACTGGGGCAAGGTTTACAGCCTTTGAATGCATCCTGATGACTTTATTAGCCACGGGGCAAGAACGGGGGTGATTTGCAGTGGCTTTTCTGGTGCCCTAAGACCCCAGGCAAAGCGGAAGAGGAGCTACAGTTTGCCTTTGGCAGCCTCACCCCTCTCCTCCTGGACTCCATCACCCCGGTAACCCACTGCCCTCCCTTCACCTTAGAGTTCTTCAGAGGCCTCCACCCCGTCCCTTCCAAAAGTCTCCTCCCTTCGGCCCACCTCAATCAAAACTCTCTTTCCCTGAGCCCTCAATTAATTAGATCTGATTATCTAATTAAACTAATTCACACAGAGGTATGAATGAGGTTTAACCCTCCCGGGGGGCATTTACATTTTAAAAGAAGAGCTTGTTAACCCAAATGCCTCTGACAATTAGTGGAAGACATGGGGAGATATTTGGGAAGCTTAGGGCTTTCCTGGGCTCCCTGCTTTCTGGGCCCTTGGTGTCCTAGGTTAGCTCAGGATTCCCTCCACCAAGGAGTTCAAAGATTGGGAAGGCAGCATTTCATACACCCACCCTGTGTGTACCACCCTCTCTGCCTTTGACAGGTGGTGAAGTTTAAAAAAATATCATCACTTAAGAAGAGTGTTTCTACTAATAGTATAAAGCTTCAGGCTGGTTGTGAAGTGCTTTCTTTATTTAGGACCAACCTTTGACTCCTGAAGCAGAGAAGGTCTAAGGATGTTGTTTTGTTCAGTACCAAGTCTTGTCCAACTCTTCTTGACCCATGGACGGCAGTATGCCATGTTTCCTCGTCCTTCACCATCGCACAGAGCTTGCTCAAACTCACGTCCATTAAGTCAGTGATGCCATCCAACCATCTCATCCTCTGTCGTCCCCTTCTCTTCCTGCCTTCAATCTTTCCCNCAAGTCTTGTCCAACTCTTCTTGACCCATGGACGGCAGTATGCCATGTTTCCTCGTCCTTCACCATCGCACAGAGCTTGCTCAAACTCACGTCCATTAAGTCAGTGATGCCATCCAACCATCTCATCCTCTGTCGTCCCCTTCTCTTCCTGCCTTCAATCTTTCCCAGCATCAGGGTCTTTTCCAATGAGTCAGGTCTTTGCATTAGCTGGCCAAAGTATTGGCGCTTCAGCTTCAGCATCAGTCCTTCCAATGAATTTTCAGGGTTGATTTCCTTTAGGATGGACTGGTTTGATCTCCTTGCGGTCCAAGGGACTCTCAAGAGTCTTCTTCAACACCACAGTTCGAAAGGTCTAAGGATTTCTAGAGGCAAAATAAGATTTCTAGACAGCAGCCCCTCAGCCACACACACGCTCACAGCAGCCACCACGGTCATCCTGTAACAGTCAACGCTCACTCAGTTTTTCTACCTTAATTTTAAATCCAGGAACAGATTCTGCTTTTTCAAATGGGAGAGACAGAAGCATTTGTGTTCCAGCTCTGAACTGACATGAGGCTGAAGTTGACTAGAACAGGAGGGACTCTGGCTTAGAAGCAACTTTGAAAGTCCCCTCGGTTCTGTCTGACTATGCCATTCTCTGTAAAGACAGATAAAGGCCATTTTGTTTTCTAATGCCCTCGAGCTTAAATGATTAAGTGCATTCCAGCAAGATCCAAATTACAAAAATGCTCTGGGAGTCCAACCCCAAAGCCATATGACTGACCACTGGCCTTCTTTGTCCAGAACTGCCAAATGCTGTGATCACTTCCCAAAAAACATTGGATTCCCATGTATATACGCAACCTTAAAATGTCTGGCCTGTTCTTTTTTTAAGATATGACTCAGCATTCCTGAAAATAAGAATATGGACGAACATAATATATATGCTCATTACTGACCCATTTTGCTCAAGATCTCTTCTTAATGCTGCTGCTAAGTCACTTCAGTCGTGTCCGACTCTGTCTGTTGCTGTAATTTTCCTATGCTTTTTCATGCTTTTGCCGCCCTCCTTGCTTTTGAATGTATTTAAAGGTCTTGTGGGGCTTCTTGGTGGCTCAGTGGTAAAGAATCTGCCTGCCAATTCAGGAGACGGGTTCCATCCCTGGGTTGGGAAGATCCCCTGGAGGAGGAAACGGCAACCCACTCCAGTATTCTTGTCTGGGAAATCCCGTAGACAAAGGAGCCTGGTGGGCTACAGTCCATGGGATTGCAAAAGAGCTGGGCACAACCTAGCAACTAGATAGCGACCATAGAAGTTCCCATATTTTCAACAGGTTGAGGTGAGCTGGGGGCAGGGGCTACAGTTTGATATTGTTAGCCAAGAACTGGCATTTTCATTCTGTATTGAGTGATGGAGTAACAGAATTATTCTCATGTGAGTGCCAACTGATTTTGCATACATTCCTGTAATATTTAAATTAATTAAATTTCCTGGAATGATAATGAAAAATTCTGCTTTTTACTGATGATGTGAAAAAATAATATTGGATTCACTCAGGAATGCCTGTGGAGACAGTGGGGAGTGTCCTTTCCTGGCTCATATTGTAACTTATTGTAACTCTGGCTGCAAAAACAGCCCTATTAACATAGTAAGGCTTCAAAAATCAGAGCTTTCATGCAAGAGCAAAACAAACACAAATAATACAATGGGAAGCAGTAAAAAATGTGATTAAACCTCTCATCCGATTATTTTTCATTTCTCATACTATTTGAGTTTTTACCTTTATGTTTTGCTTCGTGGAAGGAATAAGTATGACATCTGGACAAGGCATTCACATGGGAGGACAGAACTGTTGTTTTCCTGTGGATAGTGTAGCTGTCAGGGCCTGAAAATTAAAGCGGGAGAAATGACCAGCTAGGAAAACTAAACAGAGCTATATATGCCTTAAGCAATTTGGGTTCATGCCTACATAAAATATATATTTTTAATTATTATGGAATTATCGCTAGCCTATTATATTTTACTTCACCCCAAATATTTTTTACTGTTAAATACAAGACAGCGCCTTTTAATTTTATTCTGACATATAGTTTGTTTGCAGTGTTGTGTTAGTTTCAGGTGTACAGCAAAGTGATTCAATTGTACACATATGTATTCTTCAGATTCTTTTCCATTATAGATTATCACAAGATGCTGAGTATCGTTCTCTGTGCTGTAGAGGATGTTCTTGTTGTTTATCTGTTATCTGTGTCGTGATGTGTATCTGTTAACCCCAAACACTTAATTTATTTCTCTCTCTCCCTCTCCCCTTTGGTAGCCATAAGTCTCTGATCTCTGTCTGTGAATCTGTTTCTGTTTCATAGATAAGTCCTCTGGTGTCACATTTTAGATCTCACATATAAATGGGATAATATGGTGTTGGTTTTTCTCTACCTTCTCTTAGTATGATAATTTCTAAATCCGTCCATGTTGCCGCAAATGGCATTGCTTTGTTCTTCTTTGTGACTGAGCAATAGTCCATTGTATTTGTATCCCACATATTCTTCATTCATCTTTGATGGACATTTAGGTTGTGTCCATGCATGCTAGCTCTTTTAGAGTACGGAATCAAAGTTGAATTTTCCTGACAAAGATGTAAATAAATCACTGGAGAAGGAAATGGCAACCCACTCCAGTATTCTTGCCTGGAAAACTTCGTGGACAGAGGAGCCTGACAGGCTACAGTCCATGGAGTTGCAAAAGAGTTGGACATGACTGAGCATGCACGCAAATCATTAAGAGATTATTTTTTTCCAATTGTACTTAAAACCTACAGGTTATTTCGGTTTCTCGGCAAGCTATATAACATGCAAGGAATTTCTGAAGCACAGATGTTTGTAGTCAGAGCAGTCTTTCATCTATTAGATTTGCTGAATGCTCAGTGTCTGTAAGTAGTGTTTTTCAGAGAAGGAGACACAGCGTTTCTGGATTACATAAGTTACCATTCATGTCCACACCTCCTGTTCTGGATCACTTCGTGTCCTTGGCACTGCTGGGCACCCAAGGAGTCTACATATATAAATTGCTGCCTTTGATGATGATGTCTTACTCAGTCTGTACCAAAAATATTTCTTAAAAACATTGTGGGATTAAGACAAAAGATCTCATTTTTTAGACAGAGATTGCTTGTGCTAATTTGCTCTTAATTTCTTATGCAGTATTTCTTTATTTCAGTTCAGTCACTCAGCCATGTCCAACTCTTTTTGACCCATGGACTGCAGCACGCCAGGACTCCCTGTGCATCACCAACTCCCGGAGCTTGTTCAAACTCATGTCCATTGAGTCAGTGATGCCACCCAACCATCTCATCCTCCGTCATCCCCTTCTCCTCCTGTCTTCAATCTTTCCCATCATCAGGGTCTTTTCAAATGAGTCAGTTCTTCACATCAGGTATCCAGAGTATTGGAGCTTCAGCTTCAGCATCAGTCCTTCCAATGAAAATTCAGGATTGGTTTGCTTTAGGATTGACTAGTTTGATCTCCTTGCAGTCCAAGGGACTCAAGAGCCTTCTCCAACACCACAGTTCAAAAGCATCAATTCTTCAGCACTCAGCTTTCTTTATAGTCCAACTCTCACATCCATACATGACTACTGGGAAAACCATAGCTTTGACTAGACGGAACTTTGTCACCAAAGTAATATCTCAGCTGTTCACCTGTTTATCAGGCATAAAATGGTGTATGGAGCACTCATAACATCAGGCCTGACAGGTGGTGACGGTCCGTACACTCTAGATTCCTTTTTATTCTCCTCTCTCCTGGTGAAAAACTCAATTTTGAGGATCCATAGTCTTCTCTGGGCTTCCCTAGTGGCTCAGATGGTAAAAAATCTGCCTACAATATAATAAAATATTATATAAAGTATAAAATATTATATAAAGTAAAGTATAATAATATATATTATAAAATGCAGGAGATATTATATAAATCATATGTGATATATGTATATGCTATATATATATGTTTAAAAAGTGCAGGAGACCTGGGTTCTATCTCTGGGTGTAGAAGGGAATGGCTACCCACTCCAGTAGTCTTGCCTGAAGAATTCCAGTGTATAGAGAAGCCTGTTGGGTTACAGTCCATGGGGGTCGCAAAGAGTTGGACATGACTGAGTGGCTAACACTTTATTTCTCCTGGTGAGAAGCTCAAATTTAGAGAATCCACTTAGAGCAGAAACCAAAAACCACATCATGTTTATCAAAGATGGGCTATTAGTTTATTGGCATAACTCTTTGTCGAACTATGTAGCATTGCCATCATTATACATCAAAAAAAATAGAATATGCGCAGTTTCCTGTGATTTGACCCAATCCTGAAACACAGAATTTACACAACCACTCAAGTCATACAGATAATGTAGATAAATTCTTTTTCTGAACTGTCTTAATCTTTGAAGTAAAGGTGCCGCTTTTACATGAATGGATTATTTTACTTCTGTACTTCCTTTCCACAATACAGGATAAAAATAGTAGTTCAACATCCTATGGTTTCTGACCTCTTCTTCATTATCTCTTCCATAAAAAGCCCCAAAGCCTCCCTAGTCCTCAATGTTCCAGCCCTCCTAGGCTGCTTTGGCTTCAGTATAGCAGCCTGTGAATTCCCAAGACTGCATATTAACCTTCTCCAACAATAATAGCTCCTTATAGTGTTAAAGTTCTCTATTTGCATCATTTAGGTTCTTTTAGGCAGCAAATTCAGATGGGGCCAGATTGTCTCCTTAATTGTGGCTTGTTATGTGATGCCAGGGAGTAAAGAAAACCAGGCACAGGACAGCCAGGCCTCAGAGAGAGCTGGGAGGTCCTTTGTGCATTTCCCAGATACCTGGAAGGCATTAGTTACCCAGCCGGGCCTGGGACTCAGGACCAGTCTAAGTCACCCTCCTTCTGCACCTACAGCCCCTTCCTTCTCACAGTGAAGGGCTCTCTCAGGCCTTCTCTCTGTCTGCTGTCTCCCAGGCTGCTGGCGCATGGGGCCAGTGTGACAGCTTTGCCCTGGGCCCCTAGATCACGCAGCTTTCTTCGGCGGAGCACCTCCTCTGTGCCTCTCAGGTTAAACATCACCTCCATCTGAGGGGATGACCCCCCCTCTGCCACACACACTCAGCTCATTCTTCTCCATCTCAGGAATCTGATGTCTTCATAGTACCCACTGCAATCTGTAATTGTTATTGGCTTGTTTATTTGTTTGTGTCCCCCAGTGGACTAAAAGCTCCATGAGGACCAGGGATCTGTGCCCTCTCATCCTAGCCCTGGTACCCAGCACAGTGCTAGTCCCTGAAACATCGTTGTTGAATGAGTAAATATATGAAGCGGCAAGAGACTCCTCAGAAGCGCCGTGACACCATGGCAAGCACCCAGGCTTCAGTCCAGTGGAGTCTGTCTCCACGTGCAGACCCTGGAACTCTGTTGGTGCCTCGCGCTCGTTTTGTGAGATCACGTGTCTTTCTGTTGAGGCACTTCTGTCCCTGAAGCTAGGATGTGTGCTGTCACGTGTTAGCTTTGACTCCGCTGTTAGAAGGAAGTTGATAGTACACGGAAACAAAATTTTCAGTGAAAGAGAAGATGAAAATGGACCTCAGAGAGAGAGAGAGATTTAAAGACTGTTCGGGAAAGTGTTGTCTTAGAATTAAATCTCAAGGGAGAAAGACATGTGGGAATCAGAGAATTGAAAGGGAGATATATCAAAGTGAAGAGTGGAAAAAATAAGCCCCAGTGATTGAAGCACATCAAAGAAAAAGTGGAGTAGCTGACTGCAGGGTAGACTTTTGGAGTTTGAGAAGTGAAGCTGAGAATGGTTGGAAAACCCTGGCCAGCGATTATTCAGGACTAAAAGGGGTAAAAGGGCATTAGTAACCCTGGATTATCTAATAATCTGTGCAGATTTTCAGCTAAACTAGGTTCTCCTCATTATTAACAACCACTTGGTTGAAAAATGAAAATGATTCAAGCAAGGGCATTTGAACATCTCTTTGTAAGACTAGATTTGAAACTCAAAAGCATCTTCTTTATCGACTCCTGAAATGCTGACGAACAGTTTTACCTCTTTCAACTTCATGAGATCAATGTAGAACTGAGGAGGGGTGGGGAGGAAGAGGAAGCCTGGGTTATTCTGATTGAAGAAGTGCTCAGGTTTGTAATTATTTTAAAGTATGAGATAAGGAGACAGTAAAAAATGTTTTAAGGGAAAAATGGATGATGACACACAAGGCTGCTTATCTTTACTCACGTTACAAGGAAGGTTGACATTTTACTGTGTCTCAAGGTCATGGAAATTAGGAAGGAGCACTCTGAGAAATCTCTAAATTATAGATCTTTGAGTTAGCAGGAAACTCGGGATAATTTCAACCAACCCTTTACTTCCAGAAAGGAAAAGATGTTATTATCCCCTATTTTAGGGAAGAGGCAAGGAAATTAAATTACCTGCTGAGGTCACATGACTGAGAAATGACTGATGACTGAGGGTGCAGAGGGGGCTGGGGTCCCGGGTGGGTTGTGAAAAGGCAGACTGCAGTGTGCTTTTGGGGTGTGTCTCCCCACACACCAGCAGCATTATTCTCCCCCATGTAGGTGTGGACCCAGGAGAAGACTTGCTGTATTCAAGTGGGCCCTGGACTGTTGTTTACCGAAATAGCTTCTTTCCTTTCTGAAAGAAGGGAGAAAGGGAGGAAAGAAAAAGAAGTGAGGTGAGGATGGAGGGATGGAGACAGGGGTGGTGGGGGAGGAAGGAGAAACCTCTACTGAAAGAAAGTGTCCATTGACTCTAGGCCCATGTGGTTGAAGAGGGGAGAGAAGTGACCTTGACTGGATCTTTACAGGAAAATATGATATCTGATGCCCCACATTTGAACAAACAAAGATAGTAAATGTTGGGTCTTTATTACCAGGTCATGGATCAGACAGTGAAAGTGTACACCTTGAAAATTTGGATATGGACAGTGGTGCGCACACATAGTGAAGGCTAGAGCCTATCTTGGTTTCAGAGATGGGAGGTGAGGACCAGCTCTCCCATCTTGCATTTGCTGTCTGTACATAGGTAAACTATATCATTAACTTTATAGCTTTTTAATCAGGTGAGGGGCCATGTGTACACCTACCCAAAGGGAATCTTGATCCTTCACTTTATGTCATCTTTATATACAATAGCATTCTCCAGCTGACTTGTATTTGCCATCTTGAATTCTAGAGCTTCCATTCTGGAAAGCTGAAGCTTCTCTGGGATCCACAGGCTCTCCCCAGACTTCTGCAAAACTGAAATTCTTAAAAAGGATAGAAACATTAAAATTCTTAAAAAGAATCGACAACAGACTCTCCCTTTCTAAAACAACTCAATTTAATGGTGGATCCCCAAACAATTGACTCCGGTTTGTGCTGAGACGAACTTTGATCGCTCTTAGCCTGGCATTTCTAGCCCAGCTTTGCTTCCCAGAAGCATTCCCTTTATTAGTTCTGTGTTGCTTTTGAAGTTATAAAGCTACCCCTGATGAAGAAAAAGAAAACAGACATTTGAAAGACAAATGAAGAGGACAGCATCCCATGCATATTAAACCACGGGGCGAGGGTGATCAGTCAGCCCCGTGCGTGTTTCCTGTCACTGTCTCTCGTCTCTAGGGTTCTTCACTTTGACAGGAACTGCTCCATCATGTGGGGCTCAGTCATGTGCAGCTGAGGCACAGATCACTCCATCCCTGTGGGTCCTCCAACTTTCTCTCTTCCTTTTTGTAGAATTGCAACCAAACTAAGAATGTGTCTGGCCTTGGTCTGTATAAAATGGCTTTCATTTTTAAAATAATATCTATTTTAGAAGGATATTTCAAATCTATTTCTCATGATATCTCTAGCAATCCTTTCCCCCAATTCAGCACCAAATACTGTTCTGACAGGTAGCATGATGAGATTTAGAGGAGAGGCTGAAGTTAATTGAGGTTAGCAAGAAAAATATTACTGTCAATTTCAGACTTTTTTCCTTTAATTATTTTAAACTCATGAATAATCAATGAAATGAAAAAGACATGTACATGTAAGAGCATCTTGAAAATCCCCACTTTGGGAAGCACCAGAGGAGAGTTGTCCTTGTGACACTCTACGATAGGACGTCCCACTAGCTTTTGGCAGATGCCATAGCCTTTTGTTGTTGTGTTGTTGCTTTTTTTTTTTTTTTTTGGTAAAGATGCTTTTTTTGAAGTGACACTGGGAAGAGGAAGTTGAGCAGATACAGCCATAAAATGCAATTTGCCTTTTTCAGTGACAACCTGACTGCACAGGAGCATCTGGAGTAAGCGTAGCAAACCGCTGTAAAGGCTGAGTGGTGTTGGGTCTGTACTGAGAAAGATAAACAGCCAGAAGGTACAACTCTGCATCACTGTGTAAGCTTCAAAATCAGTGGATTTCCGTAAGGCACAATAATGGAATTTCTGGGCTTCCATAGTCATGGGGAAGAGGGGTTTTGTCAACACTGCTCTCCAAGTATCTCAGACTGCCCAAACCACTGAATTACTTTTACTGGAAAAAAAAGTTGTTTTTTTTTTCTTTATTTGCCCAAAATTCAGCAAAGAAAGTCCGTTAAAAAGTTCTTCCACAGCCTGTTTCCCTTGTGCTTTTCTCATGTTCGTGCCTCACCCCCATCCTGTCTTGGCATGTGTGATATTTGAATGCTCTTCCCTTTATAAAATGAGAGGCAGCAGTTGAGTTTCATGCTGTGGCCTCTGGATGCTGGCTGTTGTGTTAAAAACGTTTCTGTGATCCAGACATGAAAGTGGTCGCTCCCCGTGGGTCACTCTTTGCAGGGTCGCTTACGCAGCCCCGTGTTTATTCACCAAACGTTTATGGAGCACGTGTCACCGTTAGAGTGGCAGTTCTGCTGAGAGTTTTCTGAGTTGACGATGTAACTGTTTTTAAAAGTAAGGTACGTAGGATAGGATGCTTGATCATCTGTGACCCCAGTTTCCCTTTTAGCTCTGCACTGTTCTCCCATTAACAAGGCTGGATGTCTTTTCCTTAAAAAGTTAAACGGGAAACTCATTAATTACGTTTGGTTCAAGGCAGTGGTTAAAGAAGCTCTGAAACTTGAAGCCAAGAAACTGGTGCTACACACAATATTTAAAGAGCGTGTGATAACTGTGCACTTTATCTAATTCTAAAATGGAAGGCTAGCCATGGCTTTCTTAAGATTCAGATGGAGAGCTATTCATCTGACAAGTCATTTGCCTTGAGAGCGCTGCATTTGGAAGCATTCTTTCTAATTTCTATGTGAGAAGACAGACTTGTATCATTAAGACCTGAGCTTCCAGGTATGAGGACCTGAAATATCCATGTATTGAGAGTCATCACTTTGACTAATGGAGGATCCTGAACACATATCATTGTAAGCACCTCTCCACAATGTGTCATTTTTCCAGCTCAGTTGATTTTTGATATATCTCACTTTATCAGTCATTGAGGTGGAAATTTCATCACTCTTCGATGCTTTTTGAGTTTTCCTTAGTGTTTGTTTGTAATAGGTTTTATGGGTGATTAGTTATGTGAACTGTGGTGTTCTTGGTGATGGGAACCTATCTTAATTTCACTCACGAAACCTGCTTCTCTTATAAACTCTGCCATAAACCATGGGTAGGGTTTGTTTCTCATTTGAACATACTTTGCGGAAATTAGTGTATGTACTTTTCATCATTACATGGTGTGAAAATTAATAGCTGAATTATTATTGACACTAATGTTTGAACACTGGCCTTTGCGATTCTGTGATTTTACACATCAGTTACTATGCTAGGACACACCAGTGACTAATCAATCGGTCTCTGTGCTCCACCAGGCATTATCAGATGTCAGGGTTTTACCAAAACCCCACTGAACGATATTATGACATGATAGTAATATTTCTGTTGCTTCTGTAGATGAACATTTCTTCCTTAAAAGCTTTCACAGTGAGATGCAAGAATTAGTATTGCCCACCGTTTTATTTTTACCTAATGTTGACTGCTGTATCTGCCCTAATGATCGACACAGTATCATGGGTGAGGGCACCGACTTTCTGTCACAAAAATCTGGGTTGGAGTCTTAGCTCTGCTACTTAGCAACTGTGTGACCCTGAGCGAGTTACCCAATTTCTCCTAGCTCTGCTACTTAGCAACTGTGTGACCCTGAGTGAGTTACTCAATTTCTCGCAGCCTAGGTTTCCTTATCAGTAAAAGACAGTTTAATCAAAGAACCTACCTCATGTTTATGTTGTAGAAACAAAATGAGATAAATAAACATTAGCTGTGTATGTTAACTTCTTTTAGTCTCTATTTGGCAACTTTCTGGGCATATCAGGGCTGTAGAATCCTCAGATTCACTGTATATTGTCATTTATAATGATTTGATTTTTTTAGTTTGAGGGTCTTCCCTTTGTTTTAATATTGCATGATTATAATGAGAATATTCCACACAACCGTTATTTTTCGAGATATAAATTTTACCATATTAAGACTCATGAAGACATTTGAATGTTTGGCATGATTTTGTTATAACAGCTTCCTTGCTAGATGATCACGTTCCTATTATTCAAGAGGAAGATTTTAAATAGAGTATGAAGACTCTATAGGGGATAGTGAAAAAATTACGCAAAAGCAAATGAACTAAATCTGGTAGTGGCAAGTGAGAAATACCCTGAAGACAGTATTATATTATCTTTTCTCTTGTGAGGTCATTTATTTTTCTATTACAGCCAGCTTTGTTGTCTCATTTGGGTTTGGGGGGACACCACATTCACGTGAATCAGGAGACTATTGAAGACTTACTATGTGTGAGACACAAAGGTGGGTAACATCAGAAAGAGTCTTTTGGATGGGGTCACTGTGAATTTTCTTTTTTTTTTTATGTTATGCATTGCATAAAGACATTTGCCCTGAGAAAAGGGCACTACTTTTTTTTTTCTTTTTAAAAATGTTTCTGTTTTATATAGTTGACTTGCAATCCTTATTTCAGGTGTATAGCAAAATGATTCAGTTATATATATACATATACCTATTCTTTTTCAGATTATTTTCCTATATCAATTATTACAGAATATTGAGTAGAGTTCCCAGTGCTATAGAATAGGTCCTTGTTAATTATTATATTCAAATATTAGTGCGTATTAATCCCAACCTCCTAATTCACCTCCCCACCTTTCTCCTTTGGTAATCATAAGTTTGTTCTCTAAGTCGGTGAGTTTGTTTCTGTTTTGTAAGTAAGTTCATTTGGATCATACTTTAGATTCCACATGTAAGTGATGTATATTTGTCTTTGTCTGATTTACTTCGTTTAATATGATAATCTCTGGATCCATGCATGTTGCTACAAATGGCATTATTTTATTCTTTTTTATGGCCTAGTAATATTCCACTGTATATATGTGCCACATCTTCCTTATCCATTTGTCTACCAATGGACACTTAGGGGTGATATGAATTTTGAAGTTGAGAAGCATGTAGAATGGTTAAATAGAAAATGAAAGTAGAGTTTCTGTGACAGTTGGTGCCCTTCCCCTTCTCAGCAGTTGTAACCAAAATAGTGTTCAATCTGGAGCAAGACTTATATACCTCAAAACTAGTTTGCATGGACTCAAACCAGAGAGCATGTTATTGGATAGATCTTATATCATTCTGCAATTTTCAGCCACTTTCCTTTGACTTGTGTGTTGCCAATAAACAAGAGGTACCACCAAATGGAGATCAATTTGTCAAAAAAAATTTTTTTTGGGGGGTTGCACCAAGAAGACACAGGTGGGCTGGGTCTAACATCTAGAAAGTTGAGCTGCGCTGGTTTGTGAGAACGGCACACTTGACCAGTGCTGTGTATTACTTTTTCAGGCCAGATCCAGAAAGTGTTTCATTTTTACTGAAGGATGTAAGCATTCTGCCCTGAAAGTACAGAAGAGGATGTGGTCAGGGCAATGAACAGCTCTATTCCAAAACTTTAGCAAAGAATAAGTCCTGAAGGGCCAGGGGGTGAAGAGTGTGATTAACCAGGAATGCTTGATTCCTTAACTGAGACTGTAAGCACTGATTTACTACAGAAATAATTGCATTATGATTGTGGCTGATTTTCCAGTGTTGTTTTGAGTCTTTTATTCTTTTCAATAAGCCACCAAAACAGGTAATATTTCAAAGTATGCCATGAATAGTGTTGCGGAGAATTTGCTGAACTAAAAAATTAGGTGTGATCAGACTGGTAAAATGGTTTCAGTGAGCCATCCAATGGGGATGTGGAAGAACGTGATTATTCAGAATCCATATTCTGACAGTATTCTGCTTATGGTTATTTTAGCCATAATTTAGCCTCTTTTGCTAAAAGAGTTTTACTCTTTTGCTTCTGCAGAAGCTGCCCTTTTCTACCTCTCTGCCTTGGCTTGAGATGGAAGGATAACTCTCATCAGAGTAGTCATTGCCCACAGTGAGTCCTGGTATGTATGGCCTGGGATGAAACACCCAGTGCCAGGTTGATAAGTAGTGTTTAGGTCACAGGGACTGAAAAAAAAGTGAAGTCACTCAGTCGTATCCGACTCTCTGCGCCCCCATGGACTGTAGCCTGCCCGGCTTCTCCATCCATGGGATTCTCCAGGCAAGAATACTGGGGTCAGTTGTCATTTCCTTCTCCAGGGGATCTTCCTGATGCGGGGATCAAACCCAGGACTTGCGCACTGCAGGCAAGCTCTACCATTTGAGCTACCAGGGAAT
The DNA here is from genome assembly GCA_006410675.1 of Oreotragus oreotragus. NCBI lineage: Eukaryota > Metazoa > Chordata > Mammalia > Artiodactyla > Bovidae > Oreotragus > Oreotragus oreotragus. Next base: position 43,695 of record SJYX01007892.1, on the reverse strand, counting down.
CCCTGTCACAGAGACTATTTCATGTCTTTTGTTGCCAGGCTTCAAAGGAAGTGCTTATTATCCAAGATGTTCTGCAGTTCAATAATGGTAGCTGGGAAGATATTCTTATAACATTGTGATTCACTCCCCAGGTTCTGCAGATCCAACTGAAATGGGTATTATCCAGCCATTTGGGAGATCTAACGCAAAACCAGTGACAACCTTGGGCATATCTGTTGCCCTCTTGGTGACGGGTTCTGCATTGTCTTGCTCAGAAACATCCTGAGAAGGAGGTGGGTGGGGTGGGAGCCTGTGTCAGATCAGGCTAGTCAGGCAGTGGAGAATCTGGTCCAACTTCTTATTTTCAGCCCCAGGAAGTTATATAGACTGGCACTTCACGTCCCAGGAAGAAAACACAGGATCCTCCGGTCCGCTCCCTTGTATGACGGTAGGCCATACTTACATCTAAGATATATTCTTCTTTGGGGGGTTTTTCTGGTGACTCAGATGGTGAAATGAAAGTGAAAGTCGCTCAGTAGTGTCTGACTCTTTGCGACCCCATGGACTATACAGTTCATAGAATCTCCAGACCAGAATAGTGCAGTGGGTAACCATTCCCTTCTCCAGGGAATCTTCCCAAACCAGGAATCAAACCCTGCATTGCAGGCAGATTCTTTACCAGCTGAGCCACCAGGGAAGCCCAAGAATACTGGAGAGGGCAGCCTATCCCTTCTCCAGCAGATCTTCCCGACCCAGGAATCAGACCAGGGTCTTCCGCATTGCAGGCAGATTCTTTACTGACTATTCGATCTTTAGGTTGGGAAGACCCCCTGGAGAAGGGAATGGCAACCCACTCCAGTATTCTTGCCTGGGAAATCCCATGGACAGAGGAGCTTGGCACACTGTAGTCCATAGGGTTGCAAAAGAGTCAGACACACTGAGCGACTAATCTTATCACTTTCACTTTGTCTTTTTAGCGGCCAATACCAGGTTTTCACAGCCAGCTTAACTATCAGAGCATATATGAAAATGTTTATAAATTGTAAAACATTTTCTAAGCATCCTAGCATCTCAAGTTGATCTTCTATATATTTACCACCTGAATTGTTCTTGGATTGAGTTATCTGGATGCACTTCTTGTGTATTATTTTTAAAATTTTAAAGGGAAATTAAATTCTAATAATTTGGGCATCTTCTGTGTATTTCTATTTATTATTATTGGACCAATATTTTGATACTCATGGTTTTCTGGACCCCATCTGAATCAGGTCCTTTTTACCTGAGACCTTTGCCACTAACGTAACAGTAAATTGCCTCAATTATGAAGCTCGTCATCTGCCTCGTGTTTCATGGTTTTTGAGTTGTATATACTGGAGAGGTTCTGTAGATAAAGTATGAGAGGAAAATAGCATTATGTACATTAGTTGAAATTGGCATCATGTTGCCAAACTGTAATAAGCCTTAGGGGAGCTCAGTGTTGAAACTACTCAATTGAATGCTGCAATTTCCCATAACAATTTAAAAGGCCTGCAGGCATGCTAAAGTCCTAGCTGGATCTTTCAGTTAACACTCTGTAACATGACCCCAAAGTCTCATTTACATCACAGCAATTAAAATATATTCCACATTACATGTTTACTACCATAGACTGTAGAGGCAATCCAATGAAATGCGGCTATTTGCCAAAAATAATCACGGAAATCTTTCTGTTCCTGAATTCTTCTCTTCAGAGTGGTCTCACCATTTCATATGCTCCGAGGGAAACGGCAGTTGTGAAGTGAGAAAAGGTTGAGGGTGGGGATAAATGCAAATCTAGACTAATGATAACTAGCAGTCATTACTACTTGGTCACTCACACGAAGTCAGGTTATAGGCTAGGTAACAGGTGTCCATTATGGAAAATAATTATTGTTAGCAGTGCTAATTGGCCCCCCTATTGAGAGTTAGAAGCAGAAGGATCAGAAATTAAATGAGTGCTGAAATAATCCAATTTCTGGTTGTATAAATGCTGCCCCTGCAGTAGGACAGAAACACCAAGGCCCAGGTAGGAAAGTGATGGACCAGTAGACTCACTTTGGGAAGGTGCTTCCTCAAAATAGAGTTCTTTCCTTCATTCTCCATCCAGACTAATTTTAAACTCCTCCTGGCATATAGATTAGAACTATAACTATTAACTGATACCTTAACTCTTTTGTAATGAGATGAATAGCAAGCTCAATTATTTTAAAGCAAAGAAAGCGTTAGTAATCAAAATTAGATCATATTTTCTCAAGAGTGACTATCACGTTTTAGTCGTGCCTTTCTTTCAAGAAGCACAGAGCAAATGGACTTACTCCAAATTGTTGTGGCGGCTTAATATTTATTGAGTAGCCACAATTTGCTGGCTTACCCTGCAAGTGTGGTTTTTTGCAATTGTCTGGAATACATCATCAAGGTATGAAACACAGTGGCAGAAGTCCAGCTTCTCCACTTGGCAGGCAGTCAACGGGAAACCAAGGAAACAGAATTTCTCATCTCTGTGCCTGCTGGAACACTCTCGCTTGCACTGCCCTTTCGTGGTCGGGAAGAGCGTTGAAAGACTCCTGTTCAGCAAATATCTGAGAAAGCAACAATCTCATCTGCTTCATAGATGCGTTTTCATCCTGTGCCTTGACTCATAACTAGTAACAGGAAAAAAACATTTTTTTGATTGGGCTGCTTATACCAGAGCCTTTGTGCCAATTATTGAAAGGGGCCCTCCTGAAGCAGACAAAGCTCCATCACTGGATGGCAACCCCCCTTTGCCCCTTAGCAGGTGCCCCTGACAAGGTCAGCTTGGGTCAGGCCATACGTCCCCAGCTCATACCATTTTTTACAAACATTATAAATTACGCATGTATTTGTCTTTATGATAGAAAACATTCAGGAAATCTAGAAGGGTTGACTATATACTTTTCCTATTTTTGCTTGATGATTTGACTGTCTTTATACAAAGTCAGAATATTTGAGTCTGTTATACATATGTACTTTAAGGTGTATGATTAAACTTGCGATATCAAAACAGTGTATTCCTATATGAGCCTCGACCAAGGCAAGCATCTTTATGTGTCCTGATAGAGCTGGATGAAAATTTACTTAAAAACAAACAATAAATACCAGAGAAGAGAAATAGTGAAGAGAATTGAATCCTCCTGATGAAGTTGACAATTTACTTGCCAGTCTGGTAATAAAGATGTTGGTCCTTTTCCCCACACTTATGGAGACTGAGTCCACAGCCAAAGGGTTGGATGCAGTCCATAAGAGAGTTTCCATAGCTCTTTAGGACTGAACCAAAGGCATTTTGAAGCCCTAAAGCAGCTCTGGAATGGCTCTGTCTCCTGAGCTTCACCGCTTCAAAGAGGAGCGCAGTTTGGGGATCTCTCTGTCCACGGCTCTGCAGGAAGACACGAGTTGAACAAGACCCTCACCTCCAGCATGGAACCAGCATTTCCTGCGCTCCGGGGGTCTGTAAAGAAGGTGCTATTTGGGTGGTTTGGTACTTTTCAGACTGAGATGAAAACTATCTGGTGGGCAGGAGACAGAGGATATGTTTATTATAGTAATTTTGCCTGTGGGTTAGAGAGGCATGAAAACTGCAGTTATCTTTATTCTCCAAGTTCTTGTGAGTAGTTATCAGGTCTCCACCTAGTTGTTACTAAAATAAAACCTCACATAGTCCTTTCAATCTAGAGACTCTTAATCAGTTTCATTGCTACTCCTGAAAGTCTTTTCCTGTTGTTTGCTGATTTCAGTTTTTACTACCAAGACATACATATTTGGATATCATTAGAGATGAAATCATTTTGAAATTATCAGTATGGGGACTATTTGTTTCTTTTTTTGATAACATAGTATTTCTGAATAAGCTTGTAAAAATTCAAACCCCAAATCCCATTCAAACATTTTAGCAAAATGTTTCACTACAGATGTAAAATCTCTGACTCTCAACTTTGTAGAACTGAGCTTTTAGACATTTTTCTCCATCCCAGCTTCCTCAGATAAGTCCAATGATACTGGATGTTATTTTTGGATACTGAACAATGTTTTTGAATTTAATTATAGTAACTGGTCCTTATCAAGTCAACATTAGGTTATATGCCAATCACTGGGCAAAAATGCTGTTAAAACTGTATCTCATCTAATCAGCATAATATCTCTATAAGATATCTCTATAAGAAAGATATTGTTGGAAGCATTTTAGAAAATGAAAAGTAGGAAACCAAATCTCAGGGAGTTTGAATAACTTGTCCCAGGACATAAGCCACATAAACTGTAAATAGCAGAGCTGGGCTTTTGGCATCATCTGTCTGATCAAAACCTGATTTTCCACCCCAGTTGTATTACTTTAGATTTTTTTTTTTTAACTTGAAAAATTAGAGTGAAAACTTGTCAGTTCTCTTTCTGAGGTCTCTGTTCTTCTATTTAGACTCCAGTGGTAGGCAGGCCTTCTTCACATAGTGGCAAAATGTAAACAAGCTTTAGGTCTTCATCTTCTCGGATCAGCAAATCTACAGTAGCTTTGTCGCATGTCCTGGAGCTGATCTTATTGGTCAGAGTTAGATCACATGTCCGTTCCTGAACCAATCACTGAGATTCTGTGCTGGCAATTCCTTGACCCTAGGCTGAGGGTCTGTTCTACATGAACCACCTGCTCAAGGGGTAGAGGAGCATTTATTCAGGGAAATACGGGGCATACAAAAAAAAGAAAAAAACCTCCTATGACTACACTGGGGCTTCCCAGGTGGCACTAGTGGTAAATAACCTACCTGCCAAAGCAGGAGACAGAAGACATGCGGGTTTGATCCCTGGGTCGGGAAGATTCCCTAGATGAGGGCACGGCTACCCTCTCCAGTATTCTTGCCTGGAGAACCCCATGGACCAGAGGAGCCTGGCGGGTTACGGTCTATCCATAGGGTTGCAAAGAGTCGGACACAATCGAAGCGACTTAGCAGCAGCAGCATGACCACAATGGCTGTGATGTATGAAAGACTTTCTCTTCTAGTAACTAAACCACATGGGAGAGGAGACAAAGCAAAGGGAATTATGACTGGGTTCTCCTCTGGATCATATAATACCAGAATGTGGTATCATTTCTTTCTTCCTAAATTGTCTTTTCCTCAAAGAAGAAGCTTGGAAATACTCCCAATATGTTTGGCCTTTTTAACTGGGTCTTGACTTTTCCACCTTTCTTACTCAGGCGAATTTTACCTGGCTCTTCCTTTTGCATCCCTAGTACCATGATCTCTGCAAATTTAATTTTTGTGGTATTTTCAGTGTGACAGCCTTCATTTGCTGGAGCCACTGATGTCCTGGCGCAGTTTGTCAAACTCTTTGCTGCTCCTCCCTCTCCACTCCTTCCCGCTTAAAAAAAAATTTGCTTGAGGGGCTTCCTGGCTGTCCCGTGATTAAGACTCTGCTTCCAGTGCAGGGTATATGGGTTCGATCTCTTATGGGGAAACTAAGACTCTACATGCTGAGTGGGGCAGCTATAAAATATATATATATATATATATATATATATATTGCTTGACTTTTGTTTTTTGTTTATGGCTTAAATCCCCGCTTGTTCTAAGGTTGGAAAGGAGAGCTAATGTTACGAGGACACATTTGGAATTAACTGAAATGTGTTCAAATTCCACTCAGCTACTTCCTGACTCTGTCCTTGGACGAATCCATTCATCTTTCCGGGTCTTCACTCTCTCCCGTGAAAGTGGAATTCATAATTTTTACCTTGCAAGCTTGCTGTGAGGATTAAGTGAGGTCATATATGTAAAGCACCTGGCGTATTTTAAGCACTCAATAAATAATCAAGATTGAAATTAATAATTCATCAAGGAGCTTTTATGTCCACTCTTCAAGAGAGGATATGCCCAGCACTTAGGGAAACAGTCCAAGCTCTTCGTTTAAGAAGCTCCTGCAGTGGCATGTGGGTCCCCACCTGTCACCAGGTCAGTAATACCCACAGGTCACTTTTCTGATACAGAAGCTGTAGGTGTTTTTCAGCCATGCAAAAGGCTTGCTTCTTTTCTCACATTATGGCTAGAGGTTTGAATTTTGAGTCGATGCCCCACAGGCCTTATAGCTTGGCAACTGTTTAGAGACTTAAATGAAAGAACACTGCGTAGCCATTTGATTCCCAGCCTAGCCACGCCCTGTGTGTCTGACTTGAAATTTTTGTATCAATTCCTCATATTTCCTTACCTGTAACACTTGCAAATATAAAAAACTTGATGAGCTCTTGTTAGACATTATAATGCAGTGTGCAACCTAGCATGAAAAAGTGTTTAAAGAGTGGAGGTTATTGTTATGCTTATGTATTTGACTGTGGGTGGCTGGCATGTCCACTGGGGTAGACATGTATGTTTGAAGGACAGTCGATGACCCAGTTCAATCAGAACAATACATGGAGTGATATCAAAATTGTCGATTTGGTTGCTTTATATCTAGTGTAGGCTTCCCTAGTAGTTCAGCTGGTAAAGAATCCACCTGCAATGCAGGTGACCTGGGTTCAATCCCTGGGTTGGGAAGATCCCCTGGAGAAGGGAACTGCTACCCACTCCAGTATTCTGGCCTGGAGAATTCCATGGACCATATAGTCCATGGGGTCACAAAGAGTCAGACACGACTGAGCAACTTAAAAAAAAAAAAATTAGTGTATATTGGAGGCCATTTGGATAACACAGTCTGATGACAGTCTCGTAACAGTTTTAATTTTTCCTCTGACTCTGACAGCATTACTATCAATGTTTTCAAAGGCATGGCATTTTGAAACACGGGTGAATAAAGTGGTGGCACTAGATTCAGGGTTCTGGATTAAACCATCATAAAAACGTTTAAAGATATATGATAGATATTGGTTGATGCAGGCAGGCAGACAAATTGAGAGATGATTTACACTTCGCCCTAAAGGTCTGGGAGATAGGAAAACTGCATTTGGCTTAGCCATGTTGGATTCTAGAGGGCCTTTTCCCAAATCATTCCAAGTGTGGAGATTGTGACATTTTCTTGCAGTTTTTCAAGCCTTTGCAGCCAGCCGTAGCCCAAGTAACTGTAATAATAGATTTTACTATTATATTACTATTGTCCACCGTTTTTATTAGGAAAGATATAATCATTTTTAATTTCAAGTTGTGCAAATGAATTGCTCTATTTCTTTTTAAATCACAGGTAGTATATCCCTATTTTACATTACTGGGTAAATTAGCCTCATTATCTGTATTTTTTTCTTTTTTGATAATTTCCAAGTTTCTGTTTCTTTCTACATACAAAAAATTTTGAAAGAATTTTTAATGATTTGATCAGACTCAAGCCACTTTTCTTATAGCCCCAGGCACTGTTCTATATATTTTCCAATTAAAATTTTTCCAGTATTCACACCTATTCAGTAGCTATTTTAGTATATTGCTCCTATTTATTTCATTTTCTAAGTTTCTGTATTTGCTATCTATGCCTGAAGAATAATTTTCAATTTTAAATGAACAAGCTTCCAATTTATCATTTTAAAAATAACAACATAAATACTCAAGCCACTTTTCTTATAGCCCCAGGCACTGTTCTATATATTTTCCAATTAAAATTTTTCCAGTATTCACACCTATTCAGTAGCTATTTTAGTATATTGCTCCTATTTATTTCATTTTCTAAGTTTGTGTATTTGCTATCTATGCCTGAAGAATAATTTTCAATTTTAAATGAACAAGCTTCCAATTTATCATTTTAAAAATAACGACATAAATATATCATTACTTCAATGAAGCTGTTCATAAAATGTCAAGTAGAAATGGGTTGCAAGATCATTTATATTAAGTTATAAATTATATATTTCACACATATATTCATAAACACACATGCATATAAAAATCTGAAAAGGTGCAACTAAAATATTAAGTGAACAATAATTTTTTTTTCTCTTTTCTGTGTTTTTCTATTTTCTACAAGGAATAGAGGTTACTGCCTAATGGTGTCTGTTTTAAAGGAAACTGGGAGTGTGCACTAAATGGTTTTGTGGGGTTGCTCCCTGCCCGCTCTGTCCTGATGGATGTCCCTCCTCCCCAGTCTGCTCCAGCCAGCAGCCTGGGGGTCATCCCCAGTGCTTTCCTTCTCTTCACCCTAGTTTCAGCCCATCATGGGCTTCTGGTGCTGTGTCTCTCTCCCATCCATCCATCCACCTCTCTAAACGCCTGCTGCCGACAAAGGGCCCACAGTCTAAGCACTCATCCATCGTCTTGCCTGGACTTCTGCAAAAATCCACCAGCGAGTCTTCCCGTTTCTGCTCCAGACCTCCATCTTCCCTGTGCTCCATGCTTTGGCCTAAGGGATCTTTCCATACTGTCAATCTGATGGATCATGTCAAACGCGCCATGTATGGCTCTCCAGTGGTCACCCATTATTGGTGATATGGGAGTGAAACCACTGAGTCAGTCCTGCGAAGCTCTGCCTCCAGGCCCGGTGCCCTCTGCACTCATCTCATGCCTCTCCTCTCTCTCTCTCTCTGCCCCAGTCCTGCTGGTGTTTGTCCACCAAGCCCCTCCCCCCATGTGTTGTTGGAATACTTTCTCTCCACCTGGTCTGTTCTACCTCTTTTCTGAGTCACATACTTGTGATCAGGCTAAACCCTTTCTTCAATGGCTCTTACCCTAAATGTCATTTAAGATCACTCCTTTTTTTGTCTCTTAGCCTCCATCCAACCCTACCTTCTTATTCTCTCTCTTAGCAACTTGCAATTTTTTGTAGCATTTGCTACCTTTTCAAAAGTTGTAGATTTACTTATGTGACATCATTTAAATTCCATCTCCTCTTTCAGAATGAAAGAGAGTAGAGACTAGGCTTTGTTTATCTCTCCATTCCCAGAACCTATTGTCGTGCCTGACATGCTTGGTGAATGAATAAAAAAAAAAATAATGAACACTCTGCTTCCCTGGTGGCTCAGCGGTAAAGAATTCACCTGCAATGCAGGATACATAGGTTCGATCCCTGGGGGAAGATCCCCTGGAGAAGGAAATGGCAACCTACTCCAGTATTCTTGCCTGGAGAATTTCATGGACAGAGGAGCCTGGTAGGCTACAGTCCATGGGGTTGCAAAGAGTTGGACCGGACTGAGCAACTAACACCTATACTTGTCATACTGCCTTGGGCATAGTTCCACGTCAATGCCCGTAAACAGATCCATTGCATTCTTTTCAATCGCTGCTGAGTGTTTCTCCAGCTGAGTGTCTCTCCAATCTGACTGTCTCTACCTTTTAATTGTTTTGATTATTTATATTTGTGTTTAATGCAATTATTGATATGGTTAGTTTTCTCTTTTCCTTCCATTTACTCTTAACCTATTTGTATCTTTGTATTTAAGTATATTTCTTGGAAGCAGCATGTGATTGGGTCTTATTTCTTAATTTTTAAAAGAAAAGTACAACAGCTTTACTGAGGTGTGATGCACATACCATACAACTCGCCCATTTAAAGTACAAAATTCAACAGTTTTTAGTATAGCTGCTGAGTTGTCCAACCATCACCACAGTCAATTTGAGACTATTTCCATCATCCCCAAAAGAAACCCTCAACCCATTATCATTCATTTCCCATTTCTCCTCAAGCCCCAGCCTTGGGCAACCACTAGTCTGCTTTCTCTTGGACTCTATGAAGTGAAGTCTTCTCTCCAATCTGACTGTCTCTACCTTTTAATTGTTTTGATTATTTATATTTGTGTTTAATGCAATTATTGATATGGTTAGTTTTCTCTTTTCCTTCCATTTACTCTTAACCTATTTGTATCTTTGTATTTAAGTATATTTCTTGGAAGCAGCATGTGATTGGGTCTTATTTCTTAATTTTTAAAAGAAAAGTACAACAGCTTTACTGAGGTGTGATGCACATACCATACAACTCGCCCATTTAAAGTACAAAATTCAACAGTTTTTAGTATAGCTGCTGAGTTGTCCAACCATCACCACAGTCAATTTGAGACTATTTCCATCATCCCCAAAAGAAACCCTCAACCCATTATCATTCATTTCCCATTTCTCCTCAAGCCCCAGCCTTGGGCAACCACTAGTCTGCTTTCTCTTGGACTCTATGAAGTGAAGTCACTCAGTCGTGTCTGACTCTTTGCAACCCCATGGACTGTAGCCTACCAGGCTCCTCCGTCCATGGGATTTCCAGGCAAGAGTACTGGAGTGGGGTGCCATTTCCTTCTCCAGGGGAAATTCCCAACCCAGGGATCGAACCCAGGTGTCCCGTATTGTAGGCAGACGCTTTACCGTCTGAGCCACCAGGGAAGCCCATGGACTCTCTAGATTTTCTTAATCTGGACATTTCACTTTAATGAACTGATATCATCTATTATGAATGGGCTTTTTCTCAAAGTGGACTGTTTTAAAGTCTATTCCACCCTAGCTGATATCCCACCTGATTTGTGGTCTGCTCTTTGTTTACCTTTTTTCTTATTATTCCAATCTGAAAATCTCTGTCTTGTGTGGAATGTTTAGATCATTTACATCTGATGTGATTACTGGCTTAGTCAGGTGTAAGTCTATCATCTTGCTACTTGTATGCCATTTGCCACAAGTGTTCCCTGTTCCTCTTCTTTCTTTGGAAAGAATGCATCCCTTTCTTATGATTCCATTATTTCTTTTGTTAACTTATTGGCTATGGTTCTCAGTTTTGTTATTTTAGTGGTTACACTGGGCTTTAAAGTATACATCTTGAGTATAACAGCCTACCTGGAGGTTGGACTATGCTGCTTCACATATAGTATAAAAAGCTTGCAATATTATACTCCTGTTTATTCACTCGTTCCTCTGTGCTACTGTTGCAATAAATTTGACTTACACATGTTATAAAATCCACAATACTTTATGATTTTTGTTTAGTCATCTATTTTTTAAAAGAGATTTAATAAGAAAATATGTATTTAACCATATAACCACCATTTCCAAGGGCTATTTATTCCTTTTGTAGATCTATATTTCTGTCTAATGTCACTTTCTGCCTGGACAACTTCCATTATATTTCTTGTAATGAGAGTCTACTAGTGATTAACTTTAATATGTCTGAAAAGGTAGTTATTCTGCATTCATTTTTAAGAGATATTTTCATGGCTTATAGAATTCTACAATGACAGGTTTTTTGGGTTTGTTTTTGTTTTTGTTTTTTTCTTTCAGTACTTTAAAGTATTTCTCTAATGTCTTCTTGCTTACATTATTTCCAACGGGAAACTCTGTATTGAATGTGCCTCTTTGCTGTGTCTGCTTTCAGACTTATTTCTTATTATTGAGTTTGAAAATTTTTAATCAAATGTGTTGTTATATTTTTTTTTCTTGTGCTTGGGCTTCATTGAGTTTCTGGGATCTGTGGGGTTTTATAACATTTGCCAAATTTGAGAATTGTTGGGTTGCGATTTCTTCAGGATTTTTTCTGTTTTATCCTCTCTCCTCCTTCATGGATTCCGATTACACCTACTGATATATTGGCCTTTTGAAGTAGTCTCAGATCTTACTGATGACTACTTTTTTTTTTTTTTCACTCTTTCTCAGTTCTTCATTTCATATAGTTTCCATTACTATAACTTTACTTCATTAATCTTTTCTTCCACAATATCTAATCTGCTATCCAGTGTATGCTGCACCTCAGACATGGTAGCTCCATCTCTAAAAGTTTGATTTAGTTATTTTTTTAAATGTATCTTTCATGTCTCCATATAATTTTTTGAACATATGGGATACAGTGCTAATAACTGTTTTCATGTCCTTGTCTTTTCATTCTAACACCTGTGTCATTTATGGGTCAGTTTCAATTGCTTGATTTTTCTCCTCATTATTTTCCCGTTCCCTTGCATGCCAGGTACTCTTTGATCGAATGACAGACGTTGTGAATTTTTACTTTGTTGAGTGCTGGTTATTTTTCTATTCCTTTAATAGTCTGAAGCTTTGTTATGGGACAGTTAAGCTGCTTGGAAACACTTTGATCCTTTCTGGTCTTGCTTTTAAGAATTTTTTTTTTTTTTTTTATTGAGACCAGAACTATGTTTAGTCTAGTGCTAATTATTCCCCACAACTGAGCAAGACTTTTTTGTGAGTACATTGCCTAATAAGTTTTGAGCTTTTTCTAGTCTGGCAAAACTATACACTCTTCTTGGCCCTGTTGGAGCTTGGAGTACTGTTCCCTATAATTCAGTGGTCCTTTAGAGGAGCAGTTTGCCGCAGGGAAACGTTTGGTAATGTCTGAGGACATTTTTTATTGTCATAGCTAGGAGTGCTACTGGTATTTAGTGGGTAGAGGCTAGGAATGCTGCTAAACAACCTAGGATAGCCCCCAACAAAAGGGGATTTTTCCATCTAAGATGTCAGTGATGCCAAGGTTGAGCAACTCTGCTATAACCCTTCCAGATCATTCCTTCTCTGGCCTTCGGTGGTCGCCTCGCAGCGCTCTGACGAATTCTCAGGCAGGACCCTCTACACATCGGCATTTCTTTCCCATGCAACTCCTTTTCTCCAGCACTTTGTCCTGCAAATTCTTAACCTCTGTTCTACCAAATTTCAGCTCTCGCTCTCTCTCGCTGTCTTTTTGGCCACACCTTGCTGCATATGGGATCTCAGCTTCCCACCTGGGAATGGAACAGGGCCCCTGCACTGGAAGCACAGAGTCTTAACTGCTGCACCACTACAGAAGTCCCTCAGCACTGTCTCTGTAGCTTAGGAAGTCAGCTAAGCTCTTCCTGGGCACCTCCTTCCTGGGCTACAGCCTAGAAACTCTTTCAAGGCCGTGAGCAAGGGTGATCAAGGGCTCACCTATTGTCTCCCTTTCTCAAAGCTCACCATCCTTCACTTCTTCACGCCGTTTCTTGAAAGCTTTGTTTCCTGTACCTTGTCTGCCTTATTGTAGTCGCTCTTTTATGTGTAGGCCATGCTATTTTATGTTGTGGCATGTGGGATATTCGTTCTCCCATCAGGGGCTGAACCTTCGCCCCTTGCTTTGGGAGCACGGAGTCTTAACCACTAGACCACAAGGGTAGCCCCTGTTGCTGTTTTAGACAGGAGGGTAAATGTAATTCTGGTTACTCCATGTTGGCTGGAAGCAGAAGTTGACTTCTTATTTATTATCGCTATCGAATAGTCTCTTTCTCTCCTGTCTTGTGTCAAGAAAGCAACTTTTCTTGTTTCTAATCTTCTCAACCACTAATTATGCACTATATTTATTTCTGTATCTTCTCGGTAAGCACCACTTTTGTTACTCACGAGACACTCTCCATTCCCTATATTTTTCAGTTTGGTTTGTGTTTTAATTTTGTGTCTCAAACATGAGATTCACTTGTGTTCTTCTATTTGAAACTGTAAGCTCATATTTTAGTTGTGCTTGAATTTAGCATTATTTTTAAAATCACCATAACATGATTTTGTTTTTGTACTTATTCCAGTTCTTTGATTTATAAATTTGTCTCAGGAAGCAAAATTTCCTCTGAAATGAACAATAGCAATTGATTTCATCTTGTGTTCAATTAACAGTAATCTAGCTATTCAATAAAGGAAACATTTTGAAGTTCTTGTGGTGTGCGAAGTTGTATTTACTGTTGGGATTAACATAACTGGTAATAAATCATAAATACTAGCTTATTAAGGGAAATATGAGTCATGAATGATAAAAGGAAAAATCTTGGTATTGTATACAAATAATTTAATTTGTATCGTTAACCTCAAATGTGTTGGAATAGATGAGCATTTCTCTAAAATATGCTCATCCCTTTGGGGGAGCTTCTCCAAACTATTATTAAGTGAGGAGCCAGTCTATGCAGAAGATATTCAGGGAAATATTCAGGACTTTGTAATCCTTACAGATAGTAGATAACAATGGAAGCAAGAGTGAGTTTGACCAAAAGGTTGCTTAATCCTTTGGGTTTGGACATTTGTTTCTATTTCAGTTGCTATATCAACATATAAGCTTGCAGAATTTTAAACGCACAGATGATTTTGTCACCAGCCTGAGAGATTCTAATCATTGGCAGCAAGAGTTTTAAAAATATAGGAGACTACCCAGAGGGATGGTACGGGGAGGGAGGAGGGAGGGGGTTCAGGATGGGGAACACGTGTATACCTGTGGCAGATTTATGTTGATGTATGGCAAAACCAACGCAATATTGTAAAGTAATTAACCTCCAATTAAAATAAATTTATATTAAAAATAAATAAAACAGAAGATGATAGTAAATAAAATATGAATGCATCACTTGTAAAAAAAATACAGGAAGTCCAGTTAAAATCAGATTACTTCCTAAAGATATAATTTTATAATATTTCTTTGGAGTTAGGAACACATAATGATACAACGTGATAATGTCCTGCATTCTGTGGCCAAGTTTCAAATAATGTTGAAATAATGTATCTAAAATAGAAGATTTGATACCTAGAATCCCTAAATCAGGACTACCTGCCCATTGATTGAATCTTTCAAATACTTTACAAGATACTGAGGAAAAACGAATAGCCAAGTAATGATATTTTGCTTAAGGCCAGCTGTGTTTTTCAGAGCGGGTGCTGTGTAGTAACTGAGTGGTTTTTCAAGGCGCTCATGAAAATTAACCAGATCAGTTTGATATTGTCACATACTTGCCAATATATAGCCAGTTCAACCAAAAAATTTTGGTCCCCTTTCTCTCTAATAGTTTTCTTACCTTTTCAAATCTCGCACCCACTGATGAAGTAAAGGTCCTGTTCGTTAACCTCTTTATGCTGACTGTGCGCACAGCGACCCTCTTCCTTAGGTAGGACTGTGCGATTGCCTTCAAAGTGCTTTAACAATTTAGTGCCGCTTAAGCAGCAGCATTTTTTTAACCTTCTCATCTTCAGCTTTGAGTGCTGGAGATAATGCAGAAAACTGCCTTTTGAAGTTATGTTGAACTCACTGACTTCCATCAGAAGCGTATCAGTAGTTGCAAACGTTACAGTGTAAATTAAATCCTTGAAGAGTCTGAGCCATTTGCAACACTGGAAAGCGAGATGCTAAGGATTTTTTATTGCTTGGAATCCCTAAGCTCGAAATGTCTTTGTCTTTGATGTGTATTTGAATACTCTCTTGATTTTCCATGGCACTCTAGAATTGCTTCACAAAAGAAAAGTCAGATATTTAGTGCGGGAGATATTCTATAAAACTTAAGAATGCCTAAAATTATTTAGTACTAATTTATTAATGTTTAATTAGAATTGATTTATAACACGGGTAGCATTGCTACAAGGATGCATCTTTGCCACTGTTGATAAATGTTCATATTACTACTTTGAAGAACTTACCAATTTTTTATTTATCTGATTTGGGAGACTGAAAAAAAAATTGTATCATGGACTATATAGTAAAGAAAATACTTTTACATTCAAAGATCCAAAGGGACAAAGAAAAAGACAGAATGGAAACACGTTATGTTCTAACTTAGACATTGGCAATTTTTCTCTATAAAGGGCCAGACGGCAAATACTTTAGACTTTATGGGATCATCGGATCTCTGTGTTACTTTCCTAGGGTTCCAGTAACAAAATATCCCAAATTTGGTGGCTTAAACCAACAGAAATTCATTCTTTTGATTCTGGAGGCAAGAAGTATGGGACTGAGGTGTTAGAAGGGCCATGTTCCCTCTGAGATTCTAGGGAGAATCTGTTCCATGCATCTGTCTGGCTTCTGCTGGTTGCTGGCAGCCCGTGGCATCACTAGGCTTGTTTCAATCTCTGCCTCCATCCTCACCTGGCCTCCTTTCTCCTTTGTTTGTAATTCTTTGTATCCAAATGCCCCTCTTCTCTCTGTATAAAAAAACCAGTCATTGAAGCTGGAGCGCGTGTGAATTTAGTATGACCTCATTCTAACTCTATTATAACTATTAATACAAAGACTGTATTTCTAGATAAGGTCAAATTCACAGATACCAGGGGCTAGGACTTGGGCATATATTTTGGGAGAACCGCAATTTAATTCACTACAGTCTATGTTGCAGTCACTCAGTCATGTATTTTCAGCAGGAACACAGTCCAGGAGAATACATAAACAAACATATGTACTGCGTTCCAATAAAACTTTTATCTACAAAAACAGGTCATGGGTCAGATTTTTGGTCAAGGGACTAGTTTTCCAATGCCTCGTCTAACTAATTGAAACAAAACTGCGGCGGAGAAAGAAACTAGTTTTCCCTGGCATTAGCTTATTTTTAAAGTATAAAAATGCGTATATATTTGTATAAGTAGCAATGTGTATACATGCTCAGTCACTCAGTTGTGCTTACCCTTTGTGACCCCATGGACAGTAGCCTGCCAGATTTCCTTTATCCATGGAATTCTCCAGCAAGAATATTGGAGTTGTCATTTCCTACTGGAGATCTTCCTTACCCCAGGGTCAAACCTGCATCTCCTGCATCTCCAGATTCTTTAGCACTGCACCACGTGGGAAGTCCTATATATGGCGATACTTATTTTTAAAAAGCTGTCAATTTAGGGCAAGAGATGTAACCTTTATGATGACTTCAAATCCCCAAATTCTATTACTTAAGTTACAATTTTTTCTGGTCAATGAAATGCTTTTTGATGATCGTACAGTTATGAGAGTCTACGTAAACCTTTCCTCCAAAGAGAGCAAGACTGTTTTGGAAACAAGATTTTCCTTTAACTTGGGGATATTTATTCACTGCATTACAAAAAAATGTATCTGTTTCCCTCACTATGCATTTGTTCCCTGAGGGCAGGGACGTTGTTTGATTCAGTGGTATGTTCTCAGCGTATTAGTGATTCAATAAATATTTATCTAAAGTAACTTTTATTTGTTGGAATAACAAAAGTGAGTTGGTGGGTTGCTGTTTTAATCTTATTGTGTAAAAATACTCTTGTCACCATACCTTGAAATTGTTTATTGTCTTAAATAGAAAGGAAAGCTACATTAAGGGAAATCCAATTTCTATTAAAAGCTATTGGAAGGATTGGTAAAGAGAAAAATGGAGTAATGAATCAGCAGGGGTCAGTGAAAAACATTCATCGTTTTAAATCAGAAGGGATCAGTGAAAAATATTCATCTTTTTAAAATAGAATTCTTCAAAAAGAAGACAAAGGTAGGGATGTCAAGATACATTTCAACAACCAAGCTAAAATATTAACAACTCCTTTTAAGCGCCCAGCTCAAATCATAGCAGAGACATATGAAGCCCCATGTGGGGCAGCTGTCAGTATGGGAAGGGTGGGATTTAGTTCAGTTGGAGAAACGGCAGAAGGACTATCCAAATTTTTCACGCAGAGGCTCTGGAACTCTGGGGTCATTCCAGCTCAGAGTTTCCCCCATCTCCTCATCACTGGATAGAAGGCAGAAGTGAGAAAGTGAAAAGTATTAGAAGTTGTAATTTTGCTCAGAAAGAATTGAAACTTGTTGACAGTCGGCACAGATGTCAGCTGAGCCACTGTCAGTGAATCAGAGTTAGCTATGAGACTCCACACTGGAAGCACAAGAAAGAGCAGGGTAATGTACATCCTCATGGCTGAGGTTGAAGAGGCAGAGACTGCTGGGAGAAGGGCTTTATAAGTGGAAGAAAGTAGCTATATACGAGTCCCAGCACTAAGGACGTGGAACCCCAAAGACCGGGGGCCACTGGAACTCAACTGTTTCAAGTTGATTATGGAATTAGTCAAGTATAAAGTGAGTTTAGGAAAGGAGTGGGTGTAGGGAAAGGCCTGAGAGCTGACGACAAGGCCTTTGGGGACCTTCAGATTAAAAGGAGAGACAAAATGAGAAAGAATAAAGACAAAGGATGACCAGTTAAAATGTGGATCAGCCCTGGGCCGCTCTCCCTCTCCTGGGCTCGCATCTTCAGGGACAGAGGCTTTTCTGCCTACCTTAACCCCTGTCAGGAAATTCAAGAAAGAATAGGTAGGCAAAGAAACACCATTCCCCTTGCTTCTTCTGACTCATTCTTGCTACTGGCCCTTGCAAGAAACTACCCCATCAAATTAGCTGCTCAAATTGCCTTAAATATCAAGATAGTGCTGCTTCAATCCATTTTCTCAAGAAAAAATGCTTTTGAAGGTGTGAAATAGGAGAGTAGGGTCCACTTTTGCCACCAGTCAAGACATGTAGGTCCTTAACACATGATACCTGTGCCCTCTGAAGGAAATGTCTGTAAAAAATATATATATATGTTCAGTGCACTTAACACAGTTTTACTTCTAAGAAGCTCCCAGTTTTCTCTTGCTCTTTAAAAAAAGATTAAAGAAATAAAAGTAGTATTTTTTAAAGAAACTTTTTTCGTGAATAAAGAAAATGTGGCAGGAGAACACTTTTCCACTGTGGAAAATTTAGAAAACTTGAGGCCAGTTTTTAGCTAGCTTCTGGATCAAGATTCGAGCTTGAGCTTAGTGTGTGTGTGTGTGTGTGTGTGTGTGTGTGTGTGTATTAAGGTGATGGAGAAGGAAATGGCAACCCACTCCAGTATTCTTGCCTGGAGAATCCCATGGACAGAGGAGCCTGGTGGGCTGCTGTCCATGGGGTGAGAAGAGTCAGATACGACTTAGCACCTAGATCATCATTAAGATGAAGATTCAGTCTAGTAGCTTCAACAAGGACTCATAACACTCATTACCAGAAGGTGCGCCTCACCCCCTGATGAGACAGGATATCTTACACTGATTTCACCAGTGTTCATTTCTTGGGGAAAGTGAATTTCCACCATATGCAATAACACCCTTCCCTCCCACCATTCTCCAGGTTAAGGAGGCCATCGGGTTTTAGATGAACAGGGGTGGGGGAGCCTGGTGGGCTGCTGTCTATGGGGTCGCACAGAGTTGGACACGACTGAAGCGACTTAGCAGCAGCAGCAGCAGCAATGCTGACAGAGGATGAGACGGCTGGATGGCATCACCAACTCAATGGACATGAGTTTGAGCAAGCCCGGCGAGTTGGTGATGGACAGGGAAGCCTGGCGTGCTGCGGTCCATGGGGTCACAAAGAGTCGGACACGACTGAGCGACTGAGCTGAACTGAACTGATGCTGACATCATGCCAACCTTTTATCTCCACAGGCAGGCCACTGAGGATGGACCCCTGAGCCGAGCCGGCCACAGCCAGGACTGATGTGCCCCGGGAAGGAATGAAGCATGGATGTGAAGGAACGGCGGCCTTACTGCTCGCTGACCAAGAACCGCCGGGAGAAGGAGCGGCGCCATACGAACTCCTCGGCGGACAACGAGGAGTGCCGGGTTCCCACGCAGAAGTCCTACAGCTCCAGCGAAACCCTGAAAGCCTTTGATCACGATTCCTCGCGGCTGCTTTACGGAAACAGAGTAAAGGATTTGGTTCACAGAGAAGCGGATGAGTTCTCCAGACAAGGTAGGTATGTCCTCGTCCAAGTGAAACGCCAGGCACGCTTAGCTCGAGCTAACTTGCTGGTGTCAGGATGCCATGACTGTTTTCTTAGATTGATGTTCTAGCGTCTGATTCAGACTTTGAGATGTCAGGTGATTCCAGAGTCTTCCGCATTAGAGGTGGAAAGCCACCCATGGGCATATGGAGCCCCAGACACAAGTCCTTCCTGCACACAGTCAGAGTGCTGGAGCATAAACTATCTGGGTTCCCTTCCAGACTCAGGAAGATGCTCACAGTGTTCTTCTAGTTAGAGTTGATGTAAGGAGGACAGAACTGTCGGTGAGGAGACCCATCTTTATTCTTCCTCTGGATCACTTCCTGATCCATCCAGCCCAGCTGTTTCTGACTGTTTATAGGACAGCCTGCTTCAGAAGAGTTCCATTTTCTCGCCCAAAGGCAATCTAGGACGTTAAGGTTAAAACATCCCAGTTTCCCATAATATAATCTGTTATGCTTTGATCATTCACATTTATTTGTTGAACATTTTTACACTCTTGTTTTCTGCCTGCGTGTTCAACCAGTGAAACAGTGACTGCTGTAACTTGACTTCACAATCCTAACCTTTCTGATATCCACCCATTAAAGGCAGTAGCTTCTTTAAAGTTAGTATGAATGTTAGTTGCTCTGTTGTGTCTGATTCTGTGCGACCCCATGGACTGTAGCCCACCAGGCTCCTCTGTCCATGGAATTCTCCAGGTAAGAATACTGGAGTGGGCTGCCATTTCTGAACAGGGAAATCTTCCTGACCCGTGGAACAAACCTGGGTCTCCTGCATTGCAGGCAGATTCTTTACCATCTGAACCCGGGAAGTATATATAGAGACATTTTGTTTCTTCTAACATAGTCTTGAGATATGTGCAACATTACTACTAATAAAATCTCCTTGCTCCTGCATTGTACATTTAACCATAGCTTAGTGTCACTTAGCAAATTGCATCAAGAAATGAGGGAAAATAAACTTCAAAATAAACAATATATTCACTCTTTTCCAGTCACCTTACAGAAAGTGTGACTCAGTCTGATCCTGAGCATGAACAAATTTCAGAAAAAAGTAATAATGCAACAAATCAATCAAAAATTTGAAAATTTTCCACGTTTTTTTTTCTTCTCTGCATTGTGGAAAGAGCCATCCTAACTAGACTGAAATAGCGTTCCCTCACCTGAAACCAGTTTATGTCAAGAAGACTTATCTGATTTACCAAAGGGAGATTCCCCCCCACTTACTGCCTTACTAAGTTTTTTTTTCCCCCACCTGCCTTACTAATTACATGTATCAAATTGCATGAAAGAGGACAAAATTGTTTAACAGTTTTAATCCAGTTTTTAAAGGAAATATGGAACACATATTTGATATGGCACCCCACTCCAATACTCTTGCCTGGAAAATTAGATTCCCCCCCACTTACTGCCTTACTAAGTTTTTTTTTCCCCCACCTGCCTTACTAATTACATGTATCAAATTGCATGAAAGAGGACAAAATTGTTTAACAGTTTTAATCCAGTTTTTAAAGGAAATATGGAACACATATTTGATATGGCACCCCACTCCAATACTCTTGCCTGGAAAATCCATGGACGGAGGAGCCTGGTCGGCTGCAGTCCATGGGGTCGCTAAGAGTCAGACACGACTGAGCGACTTCACTTTCACTTTTCTCTTTCATGCATTGGAGAAGAAAATGGCAGCCCACTCCAGTGTTCTTGCCTGGAGAATCCCAGGGATGGCAGAGCCTGGTGGGCTGCTGTCTATGGGTCGTGCAGAGTCAGACACGACTGAAGCGACTTAGCAGCACTCTTGCTAAATTAAGGGTCTTGAGCTCGTTGTCTAATGGGCGATCATTCTAAACCCGATTTTTTCTTTCATGTTGTCTATACCGCTACTGTAGATTATCAGGGTATATTTTTCACCAATTGCAAAAATAGGAGGTACTGTAGACATGCAGGCAATGGGAGTCTGGTGAAGTCTTGCCTTTTATAACAAAAATAACTGTGTAGTGACCTATTGGGGGAATAAATACCTTGTGGAATACTATTGGAGAAAAAAGCTGCACATGTGGCATGATGCACCCAGGAGACACATCCCCACCCCAAGCAACCGTTTAGTTTTGGCAGAGACGAGGATGCTTAACAGGTTAAAAATAGCGAGCTGAAATTTTCACCTCACAGGCAGCGTTAATCCAGTGCAGACTGTTGTTGATGACACGGCGAGACCATCTGTGGAAACCCTGGAACCTTAGACTTAGGGGACCAGGCAGTCCTATTGCCCGGCTCCTTGCCAGCCAAGGGCTAGAGCGGGAAGGGGCCGGAGGAAGGAGACAGAGAGCCAGGCAGCTGACAGAGGCCTCCAGTCAGGAGACACTGAGGGGAGTAGTGCGGGGAGGGTTAAGAGAAGTGAAAGGAAAAGCGAAAGGGCAGCGTGTGCTGGTGCTGCAGTGCACTCGACGTGTTCATAAATCAGATCGTATGAAAAACGTAAATGGAACGCACCGCTATTTATAGCCGAGGCGTGCTGACTCCTTACGTCGCTGCCGTCTATGTGCTGGGAGGTGTGTGCACTGTCACTGAAGTCTCCCAGCACCCTGGGAGGTGGGGCCTGAGGGCAGGATCCTTTCGCAAGTTGAGACAGTCAAGCTTGGAGGCCTGAGATCCCATGGTCAGTGAGGGCCCCGCGGAGACTTGAACCCGGGGCCATCTACCTCCAGTGCTCAGGCTTCTAACCTCTGTGCATTTGCTAAAGCAGAAAGCAGGCAATCTAGTGTCATCCTTGCCCTGCAGTTTTGGGCAGTCAATTTTAGCCAGTTTTGATGGTACTGAAAGGCGGAGACTGAAGACATCACGTATGGATGTGAGAGTCGGACGGTGAAGAAGACTGAGCGCCGAAGATTTGATGCTTTTGAACTGTGGTGTTGGAGAAGACTCTTGAGAGTCCCTTGGNCGTCTTCCCACTGGCATGTAAAATGCTACTAAAAGACTGTGCTGAGAAGCTCTGCAGAGGCCAGTGTGCTCAGTCTTAACAGCTGCCACCACTCCGAGATCTGCAGCCTTTATTTGTCTGGGTGATGTGCGGCACTTTTGAAGAGGTCTGGGTGTTCAGGAAATGACACGCCTTGAGTGAGGAGAAACATGAAATAGGCTGTAGTTTGAGAGCCATTATTGAGTGGGTAAAATGCGGCAGAATGACAGTTCATAAAAGGCAGCCAAGTGCCCCAGCTCTGCAAATGCTATGCAGCAGCATCTTAGCTGTGAAATCAAATTCAGCCCTTTGTGGATTTATAGTGACCATCTTCTAAATTAGGAACCCGTCAGGATGGAAGACTCTGATTCTCACATTTGCAGTACAGGACGTGGGCACGGGTATATGCGACTGGTTCTTTTTCAGAGTGGCAAGGGACTACACAAGTGAACTTTCTGGTTCTAGGCATTGTCAGGATAGACGACAACATTTCTGATGGTCTTATACCTATGAATAAATAATCAATAAAAAATTTGGGGGGCCATGCCATGGAGCATGAAAGATCTCAGATCCCCACCAGGGATTGAACCTTTGCCCCCTGCAGAGAAACCCAGAGCCCTAACCATTGGGACAACAGGGAAATCCCTAAATAATAATTTTAAAATGTACTTTATTAGATTTTTTTAAAGTTCAAAAATAGTACATGATTGCGGTAACATACCAAAGCCCTCAGATCTATTTACCCGAAAGAATGCTACTTCGATTTGTCTTCTTCCATACTTTCCTTTCTGTTCCTAAAACATTGAACATGGATTACCGAAAACAAGATGCTTTAAGGAAGAAACTTTACCTCATTTGTTCTCTGTTCTACCTCTAGTGGCTGGTATACGTGGCCTATAATAGGCATTTAAAGTTTATTTGTTCACAGAATATGTCATATTCCCTTGATTCTAAGATGCACTGTTTAAACATTTGAACATCACTGCAACTGGAACGCATCTGATGCTTTGAGTTATCTCACTATTTTAGGAAGCAGTACAGGCTGTTCTTTCTTAGTGGTGTAAGTTAATAATGTGTCATAATGGATTGATGGATTGTGCATTGGGTTTGCTGAAATACTATATACAATAGCCACAGAGACTTCTTCCTTCTCTTTTCCCTTTTTAAGATAGGGGAGTGGTTGCGAAGTTGCTTTAGTCTTGTCTGACTCTTTGTGACCCTATGGATGCAGCCCTCCAGGCTCCCCGGTCCATGGGATTCTCGAGGCAAGAACACTGGAGTAGATTGCCATTTTCTTCTCCAGGGAATCTTCCTGATCCAGGGACCGAACCTGTGTCTCTTATGTCTTCTGCACTGGTAGGTGGTTCTTTACCACTGCTGCCACCTGGGAAGCCCCCAGATAGAGGGAAATACTATATACAATAGCCACAGAGACTTCTTCCTTCTCTTTTCCCTTTTTAAGATAGGGGAGTGGTTGGGAAGTTGCTTCAGTCTTGCCTGACTCTTTGCGACCCTATGGATGCAGCCCTCCAGGCTCCCCGGTCCATGGGATTCTCGAGGCAAGAACACTGGAGTGGATTGCCATTTTCTTCTCCAGGGAATCTTCCTGATCCAGGGACCGAACCTGTGTCCCTTATGTCTTCTGCACTGGTAGGTGGTTCTTTACCACTGCTGCCACCTGGGAAGCCCCCAGATAGAGGGGTTATACATAAATTACTCTGAGGCTTGTTTCTTTGCTTAACAATGTTTCCTGGACATCCTCCCATGTGAATGTGTATAAATATAACTCACTTTAAAAAAGCAGGTATACTATTTGATAGAATAGATACAGCATAACTTGCTTATGCATTCTCTTACTGAGTGAACATTCAAATTTTTCTACTTGGGTTTTTCATTTTAAACAATATTGTAGTAATTGTCTATGTAATTATTTTCGTATTGTAGTTTTATACAATATTGTAGTTTTCTATAAGAAAAATCATTCAATGTCTCTGATGAATTACTTTGCTTTGAGGTAATTAATTGTTTTCTTAGCTTCATTAACTTGTATATCCATTTCCATCCCAGGTTTGGGAAGTTCTCAGCTATTATTCTTTAAATAAACTCGCTGCTCCCTTTTCTGTCTTATTGTTCTGGAACACCCATCACCACAGTGTCACCATCTCTAAGAGTCAGATAGCTTTCATAAAATTTCCTAATTTTTAAAAATATCTTATTTATCTTTCTTCTTCTGCCTGTATCATCCCTAAATTTCTATCTTCAAGCTTTCTAATTCTCTCTTCCATATCGTCTGCTGTTTCCAATGCATTCATTGTCTCATCAACGGAGTTATTCAGCTCCAGTTTTTCTGTTTGGTTCTTTTGTAGAGTTTCAGTCTGTTTAGTAAAGTGTTTCTTTCTGTTCATTAATTTTATTCCTGAGCTCATTGAACTGAGTCTTCTTGTATCTCACTGAGTTTATGCGTGACAGTTATTTCGAGTTCTTTATCAGATAGAGGGGAACATTCGCTGATTTTCAGTTTGATTTGTAGAGAATCGCTGTTTTGTTTTTGTGTTCCAGTGTTACTGAGGTTCCTCGGGTTCTGCCGGGGCATTTGAAGTAGACAGGTTAGAGCTAGAGGTTTTTCTTATTTTCCAGTAGGTGGCGCTAGAGCACACCTTTCTTTTTCTTTTCTTCGGTTTGTCTTACTTGAACTGACTCCAGTTAGGTGAGTCTGCATTTTTCAGCCTCTGCTACCTCTGTCAGAGGTGCGGCTCTGTGCCTCCAGAGTCGCTGGTGCCTTGCTTCTGCAAGTGTCACCGGTGTTGCCCCTGGGGAATCAGAATGAGTCACAGGCTCTACCACTGCTGGGGGAGGGGAGGCTGAAGAGAAATGTGCAAGTCCTGCGGGGGACAGCCATGTCCGCTGTTGTAAGGCTTGTGGGCTTTGCTGCTGTGGTGAGGGCATGGGGACTGCAGTCAGGGGCACCCCAGTGACTGGAGGAATGAGGTCGCAGGTTCCACTGATTCCGTTGCCCAGCTGACTGTGGCTGTGGGCTCCATCACTGGGGTCGGAGCGCTGGCATGGCAAGCACTGTCTGTTTCCCTTTGGTTCTGCGCCGCCTCTGTGTGTTCAAGTACACCTGCCTTTAAATGAACAAATGTGTGGAATTGTCCAGCATCCTATTGTACTGCGCAGAGGCAGCTTTGTTGCCCTGTGGTTGTTTTACTGGTTGTGGGTCGAAGGGGAGAGACAAAGGTAGCTTTTCACTCTGCTGTGCTGCTGACGTCACCCCTCTCTTATAGTCTGATCTTTTTATTGGCTCATAGTTTTGTCTTTTCCAGACATACTGTTGAAAGCATGCAGCATTAGTCTTTTCAAGCTGGCTATTTTTCACTAGCAATACGCATTTGAGGTCTCTCCATGTCATTTAATGACTTGACAGCTCTTTTTTCCTTAGTGCTGAAAGCTATCCCAGTATCCCAGGTATGGATATACCATAGTTTATCCATCCATTTACCTACTTCTGAAGGTCATCTTGCTTGCTTCCAAGTTTTGGTAATTAAGAACAAATCTGCTGTAAATATCTATGTGCAAATTTTTGTGTGGACATGAGTTTTCACTTTTTTTTTTAGTAAATACCAAGGAAGGTGATTGCTGACTCAAATGGTCACAGGGTGCTCAGTTTTATATGAGACCGACAAACTGTCTTCCAAAGTGGCTGTACCATTTTGTGCTCCTACTAGCAGTGGAAACTGGGGGCCTACTGGTGGGTAGGGCTCTGTTCTCTGAAGCTGGCTGCTTGGCCTTGGGGGTCACAGGATTGGTGTAGACTGGTTGGTGGGTGGGGCCAAGTCCCGGCTGGTAATAAACTAAAAGAAATCCAGAAAGGTGCTTGCTAGCCCCAGAGTCCTTAGGATAGAATGAGCTCCTTGAAATTGATGTCACCAGTATCTATGTCCCTGTTGAGAAATCGAGTCCCCATGGCCTCTTGTCTGTTCAGGAGGTTCTCCAAGATTAGCAAGTGGGTCTGACCCAGGCTCCTTGCAAGTTGCTGCTTCTGCTTTGGGTCTCAGAGCTTGTGAAATTTTGTATGCACCCTTTAAGAGAGGGGTCTCTTTCTTATAGCCCTCCAGCTATCCTGAAAACAAGCCCCCTCTACTAGCCTTGAAAGCTGGGCACTCTGGGGGTTGTCTTCCCTGTGCAGGATCCCAGGACTGGGGAACCCAATAGAGGGCTCAGACCCCTTGCTCCTTGAGATGAACCTCTGCAATTGTGAGTATCCTGCTGTTTGGGAGTCGCTTGTCAGGGTTCTTGACTGTACCATGTCTCCTCTCTTCCTGGTGGTGATGGTGGTTTAGTTGCTAAGCTGCGTCTGACTCTCATGATCCCATTGACTGGAACACCCCAGGTTCCTCTGTCTGCTGTATTTTCCAGGCAAGAATACTGGAGTGGGTTGCCGTTTCCTTTTCCAGGGGATCTTTCCGACCCAGGAATCAAACCAATGCCTCCTACATTGAAGGCAGATTCTTTACCATCTGAGCCACTAGGGAAGCCTGCTCCTCCCTTCCTATCCCTCCCATTATCTTTCCTTCTTTTTAAATCTTTAGTTTTGGAAAATATTTTCTGCTAATCGTCATGTTGTCTTCACAGATAATTGCCCTGTAAAATAGCTGTAATTTTGGCACACCTTTGGCAATAAGTGAGCTCAAGCTCTTCCTACCCTGCCTTCTTGGTCACTCCTCCTTGACAGAGTCGGACACGACTGAGCGACTGAACTGAATTCCTCCTTCTTGTTTTCCTTTTCCATCTGCAAACTTGCTTGACTCTTAATGGCTCAAACTTTTCCAAATACATGATAGAATCAGCTATTTAAGTTACACCCAATAACACAACATATTGAATCTCTTGTGCGTTTGTTTGAGATTTCATTATGTTTATTGATTGCCTTGGTATAAAAAGACATCTTTATGATAGCTTATTCTTCCTATAAACACAGTCCATACCTCTATTAATTTGGTCCTTGGACCAAAGTCATACCAGAAGCATTTGGGGATAGATTAGCCTAGGAGTGGAGTCATTAGTCTATAAGTGGAAACATTCTGGAGGCAGAACGACTTTTAAGTGATGTCTGGGCATTGAATCAGCTTTCTTTGCCTAGTGTTGGACTGTGGCCTGGAGAGTTCAGTGTTTGTAAACATTTAGCACAGTGCAGAAATTGTTAGTAGAGGTTGTGGTGCTAATACTCATAAGCTGAGGAGTGCAGAAATCTAAACGGATGCCATTTAGCCCTCTTTCTCAAGTCCAGCTGGACTTTCCCCACGTGGAGCGAGCCATCCACATTGTATGTGCTGTAGGTAAGCAAGAGCCAAGGGGAAAGCTGAATTCAGAGCCACCTCAATTCCATCAAGCTTTGAATCTTAGCTAAATATAGTTAGAACCAGAGATAATGGCATCCATGTCCACCATTGCATGGATGATGGCCTGCAGTTGCACAGAAATTCATTATTTAATCTTTTTCAGGTCTCGGTGAACCCCTTACATCTAAGGACTCATGTGTGGAGATTCTCGGGCATTATATCTTTAAATATTGTCTCTTTCCTATTCTTTCGTTTATTTGACCTAGAACTCCTTTTAGATATGTTTGGACCTTTTCAATCTGTTCTTCACACTATCTTTATATCTTTGTAATAACTTTCCCTTCTTTGCGTCTCTGAGCTATTTTCTGCATGATATCTTGAGATTCCCACTTGAAGAACCGTGAAGAGTCTGAGATTTAACATTTTTTCTTTTGCAATCAAGTTAACATCACAATTTTATGCATACAGGAGTAAGAAAACAGAAGACCTAGGGGTCAGAGAAAAAATAACTTTCCCTTCTTTGTGTCTCTGAGCTATTTTCTGCATGATATCTTGAGATTCCCACTTGAAGAACCGTGAAGAGTCTGAGATTTAACATTTTTTCTTTTGCAATCAAGTTAACATCACAATTTTATGCATACAGGAGTAAGAAAACAGAAGACCTAGGGGTCAGAGAAAGATGGTTTGCTATTTACAGCAAAAGCGACAACCAGGGTTACATTGTAGCTTCAGATGAACAAGCCCCCAACTCACATGGAGTGTCCCAGTGAAGGCCAAGCATTAATAATACCTGAATACATAGCAGTGGCGTGTTGTAGAAGAGAAACCCTGAGTTGGGTCGACTCGTCTTACCAGAAAAAGTGCAGATCAGCCTGCCTTACTTCTTCTCCAGAGAGAGACATGAGTTTTATCACTCTGGCAGGAAGCCAACCATCTCTAGAGAAGAAGAGAAATATCTGTAGGTTTATTACCTTGAAATATCTCCAGGGGGAGATAGCTCAAAATCTCTCCAGAAAGAGTCACTGTCTTTACCTTTACTTATCCAAAATATTAATATATTCTGTCTAGAAGGAGCTTCTCTTTCTGGGGCTGCCTGCTCATAGAAACATTCCTGAAAAGATAGTCTTGGAACACATGGATTGTTCATTCCTGATGTGCAAAAATATGATCAATTCACAGAGAGAATTATCACTTCCAATAGATTATTTTCCCTACTTAAATTCTATCTTGAAACGTTCTAATCTATTTTTTAACTCATGGACAAAATATTTAATTTTTTACGTAATTCTCATTTTTAAAATGTCATTTGTTTTCAAATTTTTAAAATTTCTTCTGTTCTTAAATTTGAATTATTTTTTAAAATTCTGTTTAAATATTATTTTTAAATCCCTTTCAAATGGTCCTGTTATTCCTAATTCTTGCTTTGCTACTTTTCTTTTGCATTGGATTAGGTGACTTAATCCTACTATTAGTGATTTGATTTTCTCGTGTGTTTTATTGTTTTTGTTTATTTGTTTGTCTTGGTGAAAGAAACTTGTGCTTTGAGTTATAGAGGTTCCTCAGTTGTCTCACATTGGCATCTGTCAGAACTGTAGGGTTTTTCTAATTTTAGATCAATTATTCCCCTGAATGCTTTGGTTTGGGATTTTCACATCAAAAGAGTGGGAGTGATTTAAACCATCCATTTGTATCTACAGTTCCAGCTACATATTCTAAGTTCTGCTGGCTTTTTAGTGTCTACCACAGAAAACTGAAATACATTGAGCATTCATTATATGTTGGGCACTGTTGAAGTGCTTTATGTATATTACCTTACTTTACTTTACTCTTGCTGTAACCTTGAAATGTGTACTATTATGAATCCTATCTGATGGATGGCAAAGTGAGGCTTGTCAAGATTAAACTGTTTTCCCATAATCACAAAGCTATTAGTGGTAGAACTAAGATTCAAACACAAAGCCATGTGGACCTGATGCTCCCACTCATTAAAAAAAAAAAAAA
>SJYX01007891.1:299713-311812 GCA_006410675.1 Oreotragus oreotragus | reverse complement strand
GAAAAGAAAGAATATTGGAAATAAAATTTAATTAAATGAGACTTGATGTTTAGATGGAAAATAAGTTATTTTCATATGGTTTGCCATCCATCACTGCCATCCAATCCTCTTTACTATGGAACAGTTCAACTTATATGGTCCAGATGTCAGAAAGAAAAGGTACATTTATCTTTTGGTAAATTTGAAGAAGTGAAGAAACGGGATTGTGTATTTTTACCTTCTTTAAAGAGACTCGTGTTTTCAGTTTTTCTGAATGTTTTACTTAATTGTACAACTTGCATTCTAGGAGTCAGAAAAGAGCCTTCTGTTCAATATAATGGACTCAATATAATGATCTCCCACTTATGAGGGCCCTGAAGGTGTTTACTCATCTGTTCATTTATGTAACATACTCACCTGTCTGTTCCTTCTCTTAATCCTCATTCTCATATTCTGGTGTACCCTGGGACAGGTAGCAAGATTAGTGTTATGTAGAACATGCTCTTAAAGAATCCTTATCTGAATGTGTGCCACAGATTAATAAATAACAGAGCACATGCTTTGATGAATGAGTGAACTTGCTAGGAGAGAACTAGAAGAGACCAACTTTCTCTGAGAGATGAAAAATAGTAGGCAGGAAGAGGAAGGGATGAAGGCAAAAAAAGAAAAAAGAAAGAAAAAAAACTTGTTAGAGGAAGAAATATGTATCTTGAAAGATGAACTACAGTTAGTCAAACTGAACTTGCTGTCTCTCTGAATGTTTTTGGTGTGTATATGGACTTATAAAAATCATAAAAATGTGGGATGCTATTTTTTTTTTTTAAGACCGAATGAAAACATGATTCTCCAACTTGGAAAGTCCACAGTCTTCTCTTAATGCAGTTACTGTAGTAATAATGGTGATTGATTAGAGTTAGTGAGACCCATTTTTCATCTCTGCTGTCTGATTCCTTTATTTGATAGAATTAGAAACTGAGGCCCTAGGTTGGGAGTTTGGGACCATAAAAAGATGTGTCTGCTAACACAGTATGAGTTAAGAGCTCATCTGGGATCAAGTCCTTTTTCTCCTAACTTCTAATCTGAAATCCCTTCTGCTGTATCATACAAACTGCTCCAAATTAGCTTTTAACCAGAGAATAATATTGTATGGTGTATATTCAGGAGACTTGATCAGCATAGTATCCATGATTGTAACACATTTTCGGGGGGTTTATGGTCAATGGATATCAGAAAGTGAAGTTATTATATGTACCTAACTTGAGGGTGATTTCAGAGTGTGGTTAATCTCCTGTATACAAATGAGTTTTTTTTAAAGATTCATTTTATTGGAAGACAAGGCAGTGCAGAGCAGTGAGTCTAAGCAATAGTGCCTTTTAGGTCCAGCCAATTTCTGATTCTCCGAGGCTAAATTCTATTAGGCATTAAAACTCAAATTTTAGGCACTTTACATTGTGACCACAAGGAACATCTATAGCAAATGTCTCGTATTATAACTACTGGATACTGATTACTCTCAGAATCGCTAGGCTTATAATGCTTTTGGGTTAAAATGAAGAAAGATTAATTTCTAAAAACACTTAAGTACCTTTCTTCTATGTTTGAACTGAACTGGGAGGATGGTAGATGATGCTGATGAAAACAACCTGCATGTTCTCAGTTTGGTCTTTTTTCCTCCAGAGCATTTATAGAGTTACCAATAGACATGTTAATAATAAGTACTATTAATTGGGCATCTACCAAATTATAAACATTTTAGATACATTATTCCAATGCACATAGTAATCCTGAAAGTCAATGTATCTTCTTAATTTTATAGATGAGAACAATAAGGCTCATACAGAAGTTAAGCACCTTGTCTTGAAGAGGAAAAATTAAAATTTTACCTCCTTCTCCTCTGCCTCTGTAACTCAGCTTGCTCCTTGCAAAGTCTAGATCATGTAGGTCTCAGAAAGTGGGGACTCACAATACTAGGAACTAGAGCTTATCTCATTCACCCTTGTCCTGCTCTCTGCAGTTGCTGTAACCCCTGCAAACCAACAAACCTGCTTAATCATGCCTGTCCCTGTATAAAAACTCTGTAACTCCTTTGTTTGGGGCTCAGATCTTGGAGTGTTAACTCCTCTGGGCCTACCAGTGTAATAAACCCGAGTTCTCCAACTCTCCGAGTGTGGTGCTTTATTTCTCAAGCACTGGATTTTGCAACATTTCTGGAGGCCCCATCAAGATTCCAAACACACTGGCCCCTTGAGCTGCCGGACTGGTGGCTCAGCCAGGTCAGAGTGGAGGAGCCCCAAGATGAACGAGGAGACATGCTGCCTGATAGCATTCGGGGTTCCCTCTTAGACCAGTACTCTGACTCCCTGGATGGCCGAGCCCTGACCAGGCTCATTGGATTTCTCAAGCACTGGATTTTGCAACATTTCTGGAGGCCCCATCAAGATTCCAAACACACTGGCCCCTTGAGCTGCCGGAGTGGTGGCTCAGCCAGGTCAGAGTGGAGGAGCCCCAAGATGAACGAGGAGACATGCTGCCTGATAGCATTCGGGGTTCCCTCTTAGACCAGTACTCTGACTCCCTGGATGGCCGAGCCCTGACCAGGCTCATTGGAGGGACGGCTCAATGGGGTAGCTTTATGGCCTTCATGGCTATGGAGTCTGAGTGGGCCCTAGCCAGCGTCAGACCCACTGCCACACAGCCCACCTCCCTCCGTGTCCCCCGCACCACCTCATGAGAAAGATTCAGCCCTGAGCCCGTAGGGAAGCGGCTCTGCTCGGCCAAACAATCTAACCAGCTGACTGCGGTCCATCAGATGCCACTGCGAGAAACTCAAGGTCCTCAACAAGTGAACGAATATGGCTCAGTCCCTGATCGTTCCATCCACTTTACCAGCCCTTCAGCACTACTGATCTCCTAAACTGGAAACACCATAGCCCAGCATACTCTGATGAACCACAGGCTATGATTGACCTCCTAGAGTCCATTTTCCACATCCATCAGCCTACATGGGGACGGCTGTTGCCAGCTCTTCACCACTGAGGAAAGGTGACGCATCTCGACAGAAGCCCAAAAATGGCTCTGAAGACAAGCCCCGCAGAGGTCTTAGATGAGAAGGATGGGCACGAGAAGCAATGCCAGAGACGAGACCTAATTGGGATTTTAGTGCCAGAGAAGGACAAGAAACCCTGGATCACTACCATGATGCCCTTCTATATGAANCATGCACCTGTGGTCAATTAATCTATGACAAAGGAGGCAAGAGTACACCTTGGAAAGACACTTTCTGCAACAAATAGTGCTGGGAAAACTGGATAGCTGCATAGCTTAAAAAAAGTGAAATTAGATCATTCCTTAACATTATACACAAAAATTAACTCAAAATGGAGTAAAGTCCTAAATATGAGACCAGACATTATAAAACCCCTAGAGGAAAATATAGGCAGAACACTCCCTGACATAAATCACAGCAATAGAAATCTTTCTTAAATCTATTAGATTTTTTTATTTGAATCATATCTTAGTAATATAACTAAAGACATGAACTGTTTTATAAATATGGTACTCCTTATTTGTCCTCGAGTTACCTATCTCAAGGGCTTCCCTAGTGGGCTCAGACAGTTAAGAATCTGCTGCAGGAGACACAGATTTGATTCCTTGGTTGGTAAGATCCTCTAGAGAAGGGAATGGCTATACATTCAGTATTCCTGCCTGGAGAATTCCATGGACAAAGGAGCCTGGTGGGACAGTCCATAGAGTCACACTGAGTCAGACATAACTGAATGACTCACGCATTACCTGTCTCAGACTTGAAATTGTGCCTTATTTGAACATTTTAGGAATCTCCACTGTTAAAGAGTGTCAAATGTGGATCCCTCATTATATCAATAAAACAAAGGGTTAAAGAAAAGATCTCTGGATAGGGATGGGGTGGGGAGGAAGGTAGGTGTGGGTTCAGGACAGGGGGACACATTTGCAGCCATGGCTGATTCATGTTGATATTTGGTGAAAACCACCACAGCATTGTAAAGTAATTATCCTCCAATTAAAATAAATAAATAAAAAAAATTTAAAAAACTCTCTGGATAGTCTAAATTTCTGATCTGGCATATCAATAATATCATTTCTTAATGAGAAATTCAGAAGGGAGTGTATGTTAAATATTAATGGTGATGAATGACAAAATATGATCTTATTCTATTTATAATTTATGATATAGTTCTTATTTCCATAAAGAATTTGAGAAGCTTACAAATAAAAGACACATTTATAGTAACACTCTTAATCAGAAAGAAAACAATTACTAACAGTAACAAACTATATAGATGGGGAAAAATATATGTTACAATGTAGGTTAATGTTGTTACAGCAATTGAAAATTAAATTGGTGCAGGTCTTCCTGGCAGCTAAGGGGAAAAAAACTGGTGGTGGGAATGGTGCATTATGAAGTTGTAACATTAAATCTTTCATCAGCAAAGTTATTTTTTTTTTAGGGTTTAGCTAATGCAATCAGAATACATTGCTTCCTGTTGTGTTAACTGGGTCCAGGGGTAAAATTAAGAATTCCTAGAAGAATGAAAGGATCATATATTCTTTGGGTTTTAGTAAATTTCACTGGATAGGAAAAAAGCACCCAGTTGAAGATGCTTTTATTTAAAATTATTGTGTTATATTACTTAATCTTTTTACTATGAGCAAAGTAGAGTATTGCTCGTTTAGGTCACGGACCAAACAGCCAGGAAATACCATGGATTAAACCGAGGACAATTTGCTTAACCTCTATATGCTGTTGAAAGGATATCTTCAACCTTTTCGGATGCATAGATCAGAAGACAGCCCCACTGGGGCATAGCTCTCTTTGCTATATCCCAGATCACAGCATGAAAACAATTTAGAAATAAAGGTTCTGAGGTTGTCCACATGTTTCCCTGTCTAGAACCCACTGCTGCATCAGTTCTGACCCCTTGAATAGCCACATTCCTGGGAGTTGACACCTGCCACTGGGAAGCATTCTTATCACTTCCTGAGACCCTGAAGCATACTGTTTTCTGGCCTACCCTTTTAAACTTTCCTAATGCTTTGAGGCTTAGAATTATTTGCCCATGGATGTTCCCCTGAGCAGGGCATGAGTCCCACAGGTATGTCAATAATGTGTTGCCCCTTGGAAATAATATTCTTCAAAAAGTCATTCATTATTTATTTAGAAGGAAGGTAGAGAATGTGAGGGAAAGGGGAGAAGGAGATTCTCTGGTAGTGGCACTTATTCTCTCCTCTGTGGCCGGGTCTGGTCTCAGACTTTCACATCACACTTAGCGAAGCAAAAATATACAGCTGACTGAATACAGCAAAATTCAGTGGTAATGCTGATTCCTTAGGTGTCTGAGGTGTGCCACCTGGAGGCTTCAAGTCCCATCCCATGTGGCTTATCAGAAACACTTTCCCAATAACTCTTATAGTCTTCCTGAGAGGACTTCTGGTAAATGCAAGCTTCTGTATTTAATCACATTTCAGCAATGTTCTAATACCTTTTATTGATTGGTGCCCCAGTCAGCTGCCTGGCTGGCTTTCACTTTAATCTAGCTCTGGTAGGCTTCAGTGGAAATTTCTTTGAGTCTTTTACATACGCATCTATGACCCTTTTTTAAAGCTATACTGAAGCTACAGAAATCATATTCCCCCCAAAAAGGTCAATAGTGAAGTCACTTCATTTCAGCAAATGAAGCATTAAAAAAAACGTTGCCTGAGGAAATGTGGAAGAAACTTGGCCTGTTTTGGCCCCTGACTACTCCTTCTTTGATGCGATTTTGACTAGGGAAAAGAAAATAGAAATTTGGGCAGTTTAAAAACCAACCAGCATGTTCATAGGAGCAGGATACACAAGATCATCTACCACAGGATTAGTTCTCTGGCGTTAGGATGAGGGCTACCTAGAGGGTGTTTAAGGTTATTTAAACTTTCTAAGTGAACGTGTCATCTTTGATTAATAGTGCCTATTGTATGCTGGGAAAAGCAGTAATACTTGGGAAAATCGAAATTGCTGAACATTGAATGGAAGAAAAGAAAGAATATTGGAAATAAAATTTAATTAAATGAGACTTGATGTTTAGATGGAAAATAAGTTATTTTCATATGGTTTGCCATCCATCACTGCCATCCAATCCTCTTTACTATGGAACAGTTCAACTTATATGGTCCAGATGTCAGAAACAAAAGGTACATTTATCTTTTGGTAAATTTGAAGAAGTGAAGAAACTGGATTGTGTATTTTTACCTTCTTTAAAGAGACTCATGTTTTCAGTTTTTCTGAATGTTTTACTTAATTGTACAACTTGCATTCTAGGAGTCAGAAAAGAGCCTTCTGTTCAATATAATGGACTCAATATAATGATCTCCCACCTATGAGGGCCCTGAAGGTGTTTACTCATCTGTTCATTTATGTAACATACTCACCTGTCTGTTCCTTCTCTTAATCCTCATTCTCATATTCTGGTGTACCCTGGGACAGGTAGCAAGATTAGTGTTATGTAGAACATGCTCTTAAAGAATCCTTATCTGAATGTGTGCCACAGATTAATAAATAACAGAGCACATGCTTTGATGAATCTGAGTGAACTTGCTAGGAGAGAACTAGAAGAGACCAACTTTCTCTGAGAGATGAAAAATAGTAGGCAGGAAGAGGAAGGGATGAAGGCAAAAAAAGAAAAGAAAAAAACTTGTTAGAGGAAGAAATATGTATCTTGAAGGATGAACTACAGTTAGTCAAACTGAACTTGCTGTCTCTCTGAATGTTTTTGGTGTGTATATGGACTTATAAAAATCATAAAAATGTGGGATGCTATTTTTTTTTTTAAGACCGAATGAAAACATGATTCTCCAACTTGGAAAGTCCATAGTCTTTCCTTAATGCAGTTACTGTAGTAATAATGGTGATTGATTAGAGTTAGCGAGACCCATTTTTCATCTCTGCTGTCTGATCCCTTTATTTGATAGAATTAGAAACTGAGGCCCTGGGTTGGGAGTTTGGGACCATAAAAAGATGTGTCTACTAACACAGTATGAGTTAAGAGCTCATCTGGGATCAAGTCCTTTTTCTCCTAACTTCTAATCTGAAATCCCTTCTGCTCTATCATACAAACTGCTCCAAATTAGCTTTTAACCAGAGAATAATATTGTATGGTGTATATTCAGGAGACTTGATCAGCATAGTACCCATGATTGTAACACATTTTCAGGGGGTTTATGGTCAATGGATATCAGAAAGTAAAGTTATTATATGTTCCTAACTTGAAGGTGATTTCAGAGTGTGGTTAATCTCCTGTATACAGTGAGTTTTTTTTAAAGATTCATTTTATTGGAAGACAAGGCAGTGCAGAGCAGTGAGTCTAAGCAATAGTGCCTTTTAGGTCCAGCCAATTTCTGATTCTCCGAGGCTAAATCCTATTAGGCATTAAAACTCAAATTTTAGGCACTTTGCATTGTGAACACAAGGAATGTCTATAGCAAATGTCTCGTATTATAACTACTGGATACTGATTACTCTCAGAATAACTAGGCTTATAATGCTTATGGGCTAAAATGAAGAAAGATTAATTTCTAAAAACACGTAAGTACCTTTCTTCTATGTTTGAACTGAACTGGGAGGATGGTAAGTGATGCTGATGAAAACAACCTGCATGTTCTCAGTTTGGTCTTTTCTCCTCCAGAGCATTTATAGGGTTACCAATAGACATGTTAATAATAAGTACTATTAATTGGGCATCTACCAAATTATAAATATTTTAGATACATTATTCCAATGCACATAGTAATCCTGAAAGTCAATGTATCTTCTTAATTTTATAGATGAGAACAATAAGGCTCATACAGAAGTTAAGCACCTTGTCTTGAAGAGGAAAAATTAAAATTTTACCTCCTTCTCCTCTGCCTCTGTAACTCAGCTTGCTCCTTGCAAAGTCTAGATCATGTAGGTCTCAGAAAGTGGGGACTCACAATACTAGGAACTAGAGCTTATCTCATTCACCCTTGTCCTGCTCTCTGCAATTGCTGTAACCCCTGCAAACCAACAAACCTGCTTAATCATGCCTGTCCCTGTATAAAAACTCTGTAACTCCTTTGTTTGGGGCTCAGATCTTGGAGTGTTAACTCCTCTGGGCCTACCAGTGTAATAAACCCGAGTTCTCCAACTCTCCGAGTGTGGTGCTTTATTTCTCAAGCACTGGATTTTGCAACATTTCTGGAGGCCCCATCAAGATTCCAAACACACTGGCCCCTTGAGCTGCCGGACTGGTGGCTCAGCCAGGTCAGAGTGGAGGAGCCCCAAGATGAACGAGGAGACATGCTGCCTGATAGCATTCGGGGTTCCCTCTTAGACCAGTGTTCTGACTCCCTGGATGGCCGAGCCCTGACCAGGCTCATTGGGGGGACGGCTCAGTGGGGTAGCTTTATGGCCTTCATGGCTATGGAGTCTGAGTGGGCCCTAGCCAGCATCAGACCCACTGCCACACAGCCCACCTCCCTCCGTGTCCCCTGCACCACCTCATGCGCAAGATTCCAGCCCTGAGCCCGTAGGGAAGCGGCTCCACTCTGCCAAACAAAGTTCTGACTCCCTGGATGGCCGAGCCCTGACCAGGCTCATTGGGGGGACGGCTCAGTGGGGTAGCTTTATGGCCTTCATGGCTATGGAGTCTGAGTGGGCCCTAGCCAGCATCAGACCCACTGCCACACAGCCCACCTCCCTCCGTGTCCCCTGCACCACCTCATGCGCAAGATTCCAGCCCTGAGCCCGTAGGGAAGCGGCTCCACTCTGCCAAACAATCTAACAAGCTGACTGCGGTCCATCAGATGCCACCGTGAGAAACTCAAGGTCCTCAACAAGTGAACGAATATGGCTCAGTCCCTGATCGTTCCATCCTCTTTACCAGCCCTTCAGCACTGCTGATCTCCTAAACTGGAAACACCGTAGCCCAGCATACTCTGATGAACCACAGGCTATGATTGACCTCCTAGAGTCCATTTTCCACATCCATCAGCCTACATGGGGACGGCTGTTGCCAGCTCTTCACCACTGAGGAAAGGTGACGCATCTCGACAGAAGCCTAAAAATGGCTCTGAAGACAAGCCCCGCAGAGGTCTTAGATGAGAAGGATGGGCACAAGAAGCAATGCCAGAGACAAGACCTAATTGGGATTTTAGTGCCAGAGAAGGACAAGAAACCCTGGATCACTACCATGATGCCCTTCTATATGAACTTCGAGTGGGGGCCAAAAAGTCCACCAAAATGTCCAAAATTACAGTGATAATCCTAAAAGCAGATGAGACCCCTACCAATTTCTATGAAAGACTGTGTGAGGCATTCCGGACATACACCTCACTTGACCCTGAGACCTCCGAGAATCAATGGATGATTAATGCCGCCTTTGTGGCTCAATCCTGTGCAGACATCCAGTGAAAGCTCCAAAAGCCGGAATGCTTCACTGGGATGAATGCCATACAGCTCCTAGAGGCAGCGAATAAAGTCTTTGTGAACCAAGACCCTGAAGCCCAACAAGAAGCAGAGAAAACAAATGAAGCAGAAAGCAACCCTGCTAGCAGCAGCACTGAGGAGCTCAGATCCAGTGAAATCGACTGTTTGCTCGTGGAAAGGAGAAACTAAGAAGAGACCACCACTACGCTATGGCCAGTGTGCCCATTGCAGAGAGACCAGACCCTGGCGGAATGAGTGACCCCATCGCAGAGGGACATCTAAAGGGTCAAAGAAGTTCAGTCAACCCAACAAGAAAGGTACCAGCCTGAGCCAGCTGTCCAAAGCCTTACTGGCCTGGCCAGAGCAGAATTGAAATAGGGAAGACGGGGCTCCCTGATCCTGGGCCCCCAGGAGGCCATGGTCATGATGAAAGGGGCCCAATCAATGACTTTTATGGTGGATCCTGGAGCTGAACACTCTGTGGTAACTACAGCCGTGGTTCCCATCACAGGACGAACAGCAGCTATTGTTGGGGCCATAGGGGACATGGCAGCCTGCTCATTTTGCAAGGCCCGTTCGTGTCAGCTAGGGGGCCATCTAGTGACTCATGAATTTCTGTACTTGTCTGGAATGCCTCATTCCCCTGCTGGGTAGAGACTTACTGACAAAACTGGGGACACAAATCACCCTTGCCCCCAGAAAGCCTGCGAGCCTCACCTTGGGGAGCCAATCGGTTCTGATGATGGCCGTGACTGTGCCCAGGGAAGATGAATGGCATCTCTATTCCTCAGGGAAGGAACAATTAAGTCCCCCCAGACTGCTAAAAGAATTCCCTGATGTCTGGGCAGAGAAAGGGCCCCCAGATGTGGCCAAAAACCATGCTCCAATTGTAGTGGACCTGAGACCAGGAGTCACTTCTGTTAGTACCGCAGGAGGCACGCCTGGGAATTTGGGACAGCATCCAGTGCCTACGAGATGCCGAAATCCTAATTGAATGTCAGTCTCCCTGAAACACTCTGCTCTTACCAGTCAAAAATCCTGGAGGGAACAACTACCGCACCATCCAGGACCTCTGCCCCATCAACAGTGCAATAATCACCATCCAGCCAGTGGTCCCAAATCCTTACATTCTCCCGAGTCTCTTACTCATTCAGGCAAGCTAGTTCACCTGGCTCGATCCCAAGGATTCATTCCTCTGCCTCTGGCTGTCACCAACTAGCCAGCTCTTGTTTGCCTTTGAATGGAAAGAGGCATACGCCGAGAGAAGGACACAGCTGACTTGGACTCGATTGCCACAAGGCTTCAAAAACTCACCTACCCTGTTTCATGAAGCCCTGGCTGCTGACTTTGCTGCCTTTCCCAGGGAATCTTTAAACTGCACCTACTCCAGTATGTGGATGACCTGTTGCTAGCAGTGCCATCCAAGGGGACTGCTGGAGAGATACCAAAGCCCCGTTGGCTCTACCCTCCACCATAGGGTACAACGTGTCATGGAAAAAGGCTCAGATCTGCAGACAGGAGGTCAAGTACCTGGGGTTTGTCATCTCAAAAGGGCATCAGGTGCTTGAACATGAGAGGAAGCAAGCCATCTGTTCAATACCTTGGCTGAACACCAAGCAAGAAGTCCGTGAGTTCCTTGGGACTGCCAAATTCTGCTGGACCTGGATACTGGGTTTCTCTGAAATTGCCAAGCCTTTGTTTAAAGCCACAGCAGGGTCTGATAAGGACCCCATAGAGTGGGGACCTGAATAGGAAAAGGCCTTCAAGAAGATAAAGAAACTCTTGACCAGCACTCCAGCATTAGGGCTGCCAGATGTGATTCAGGACTTTAACCTCTTTGTACATGAGAAAAATCACACTGCACTGGGGGTCCTC
This sequence comes from Oreotragus oreotragus, assembly GCA_006410675.1. Lineage (NCBI taxonomy): Eukaryota > Metazoa > Chordata > Mammalia > Artiodactyla > Bovidae > Oreotragus > Oreotragus oreotragus. Next base: position 300,501 of record SJYX01007891.1, on the reverse strand, counting down.
ACGTAAATAATTGAGCCATGGCAGTGCCCAGTCACATACTTGTCCAAACGGCTGGATCCAGTGGCTGCAGGATGGCCGCCATGCTTCTGGGCATTAGCTGCCACTGTGGTTTGGGTCAGAGAAGCAGATAAGCTTACTCTAGGACAAAATATAAATGTAAAGGTTCCCCATGCTGTTATTGCCCTGATGAACAGCCAGGGGTATAAGTGGCTGACCAACTGCAGGATGACTCACTATCAAGGACTGCTTTGTGAAAACCGGCAGGCCCAACTCGAGACTTTGTGGACGCTGAACCCCACCACCTTTGTACCTACAGAAACGGGAACCCCTGATCATTACTGTGAGGTCATAGATGAAATTTTCTCGAGCAGGCCAGACCTGACGGACATTCCCCTCCAGAACCCAGAACTGGAACTGTTCACTGACAGAAGCAGTTTCATTCATGATGGGCAGTGCAAAGCAGGCTATACCATAGCAACAACTGACGAGAGAGTGAAGGCTGCGGCCTTGCCATGAGGGTGGTCAGCACAGCGGGCTGAGCTATGGGCACTCGCCAAGGCGCTAAGGCACACCGAAGGGAAACATGTCAACGTCTATACTGATTCAAGGTATGCCTTTGCTACTTTATATGTACATGGAGCCATTTATAAAGAAAGGGGCTATTGACAGCTAGCGGGGGTGGGGGGTGGGGGTGGAAAGGAGATTAAAACAAAAAAGAAATCCTTCAGACGTTGGAAGCAGTCTGGAAGCATTCCCAAGTGGCAGTCATCCATTGTAAAGGCCATCAG
>SJYX01007891.1:288826-299518 GCA_006410675.1 Oreotragus oreotragus | reverse complement strand
AGATTAAAACAAAAAAGAAGTCCTTCAGACGTTGGAAGCAGTCTGAAAGCATTCCCAAGTGGCAGTCATCCATTGTAAAGGCCATCAGCAAGGAACTGATCCAATCAGCAAAGGAAATCGGTTGGCTGACCAGGCAGCCAAGGAGGTGGCAACCCAACCAAGCCCCACAGTGGGCCCCGAGTCAATCTTTAAGGTCCTCTTGGCACAAGACTTGCCTCCGTCCCTGAGATACACCAAGGAAGAAGATCAGTGAGCTCTAAATGAGGGAGGAATAAAAGAAAAGGAGGGCTGGTGGAAGCTTCCAGACCAAAGACTCTGTCCCCAGCAATTTAGCAATCCAGCTGGTAAAGCAACATCATGAAACAAGTCATTTAGGAAACTGTGCTGGAGAGTTGATTGAGCTGCTGCTGTTTCATTCCTAAGCTCCCAAGCCCGTGTGCCCAGATCAGTGCTAGACGTGTGACTCGTGGGCAAAACAATGCCAGCCAAGGACCAGGACCCAACCCGGGGGTGCAGACAGTTGGGACACTGCCCTTTGAAGATCTAGAGGTGGACTTTACTGAAGTCAAGCTCTATAGGGACTATAAGTATTTACTTGTGGTATCTGCACCCACTCAAGATGGGCTGAAGCCTACCCCACATACACTGAATGGGTACGAGAAGTGGTCAAGGCCTTATTAGGAGACTTAATCCCGAGATATGGGCTGCCTCTCTCCGTAGGGTCTGACAATGGGCCAGCTTTTGTGTCTGAGATAATCCAAACTTTATCCAGGACACTGGGAATCAAACAGAAGCTTCACACTGCTTACAGGCCAGAGAGCTCAGGGAAAGTTGAATGCATGAATCAGACCCTCAAGACCACATTAGCTAAGCTCTGCCAGGAGACCCAGTTATCTTGGGTTGACATGTTACCCCAGCCTTACTCTGAGCCTGATGCACCCCGAGGTCCTCAGGCTGTTCCCTCCTTGAGATCTTATATGGAGGAATGCCCCCAGTGATAGGAAAATTCAAGGGAAACCCCCAACAACGAGCTGACCTGGAGGTGTCCTGACACTTCTAGGCCCTGGGAAAAGTCTTCCACCATATCGCCTGAGAAACCTTAGAAAGGACGCCCATTCCTTTGGACAGTTGGGTTCATCCCTATCAGCCAAGAGATGAGGTATGGGTTAAAGATTAGAAAAAAGAACCACTTCAGCCAGTTTGGACAGGCCCTCACATGGTTGTCCTGGCAACCACTGCTGTTAAAGTTACAGGCGTCATCCTTTGGTGTGACTTGGTGTGACTCACCACACCAGAGTCAAGAAGGCAGCGGCTTCCTGTGATGAGGACACCTGGAAAACAGTTTGGGACCCCGTAAATCCCCTCAAGGTCTGGTTCCAAAAACAACGGCCTTCACCCACGAAAGAGGTTGAAACCTGCTAGAGTCACTCTGGAAGCTGACTAGTTCACGCACAGCAGAAGCTTAAGGATTCTTCAGCCTTGCTCCAGCCACACTCTAGCAGCTGGCTGGTCAATGCATGGCGGAAGCTTGAGGACCTGGCTATTAAAATATCAGTGGATTTTCATTGTCAACCCTGGGCTCTATCCCTAATTGGTATTATTGCTGTGCTCTTTGCTACAGGACTAGCTTCAGTCACACCCTGGGACTGGGATTTGCGTCAGAAGCTGTGGTTAGCTGTGTTATCTCACTGTAGTGGGAAGCCTCATTCTTATTAGATGTCTCTTATGATCAATTCTCCCTATTAACTAAATTGCTCCACAGTATAACTGACCCCGCTTCACGATAGGCTCAGTTGCTATAGCCGTGACAACCCAAAGATGGGGAGAGAGCCTTTCGCTAGTGCTCAGTTATCTGTTATGTGCAGGCTGCTTTGCAGCCTTTTGGTGCCCTTGCTGTAACAGATGGTGCTGTTCCTTATCCATCAGGCACCTGTCAGCATTACAGCCAGCCCTTAAAATCGCTTACTTAACCATCAGCTAGAACAATGTGTAGATAGCCAGTCTTATAGGCCAGTCACCTACTGCCTTCGTAACCATGTGATGTATGTCCAGGAGCCTGGACGCCACAAATGCTTTCCAGTCACACCCCCTGCTGCCGCTATGTTCCCCTACCTGAGGATCCAACCCCGGGTGGCATCCCGACACCACGGCATTGCCATCAATGCCCCTGGGCCTCTGTCTACCCCAAATGCCACGCAGAGGTTACAACCCAGAACAGGTGTCTGTCTGCCAAATAAATGGAAAGCCTACCTGACAGGGAGAGTAATGCAGACAAGTGAAATCACGGACCAACTTTGTCCTAAAAAATCAGGCTCTGCCTGTTGGGGTTGTGACCCAGGTTACAGGGTTAACCCCCCTTAGGCCCTCATCCGTACCAGGTTCTCAGTGCAACTCATTGCCTTCTCAGTGACACCACCCCCAGCTGGCCAGGGACTGCTGGCTCTGCTTATCCTTAGGAGCTCCACGGTACTTAGCTACATCAGTACCATTAAATGATGCAACAGCCATGGGAACTCATATGGATCCAGCCTTACAAGGGCCAGTCTTTAGGATAATTGAGTTGACTCAAAAGGCTCCAGAATGCTTTACAAATGATGGAGGAACTGAACCTTAGGCAATTTAGCCAGGAACCGATGTAATCAAACTTTAAAATGTGAGTGGCCCACTCATCCTCCCACAAACACAGTATGGTGCCGCCCCCATCAAGGCCTTTTCTTTGTGGGACAGATGCTTACTTATGTCTACCAGTCAGCTGGATGGGTATCTGCACCTTAGCTTTCCTCACTCCCTGGATGAATATTGTCCCTAACAGCCAGACTCTCACTGTACCTCTGGCAACATAAATGTGGTCAAAAAGAGTCATCCAGTTTATACCTCTGCTAGCTGGTCTGTGAATTATGGCTGAGATAGATATGGGAATAGGAGGAATTGCTTCATCAACCACCGTCTACCATACATTATCCAAGGACTTCACAGATGACATTGAGAGAGTAGCCAAATCTTTAGTGGCCTTACAGGACCAACTAGACTCCCTGGCTGAGGTGGTTTTACAGAATAGAGAGGGCTAGACCTACTGACAGCTGAAAAGAGGACTCTGCCTCTTCTTGAATGAAGAATGCTGCTTTTATGTAAACCAATCAGAAATAATCAGGGACATGGCCCAACAGGTAGGGGAACAAATCATAAAAAGGAGAGAAAAACTAGCTAATTCCTGGGATAATTGGAACAATATCTGGAGCTGGTTATTGTGGTTTCTCTCTTTAACACGTCCTCTCTTCATGGTCTTCGTGGCACTCTTGTTTGGCCTTTGTATCCTCAATGCAATTACCCAGTTCATAACCTCTCAGATTGAATCCATAAAGTTACAAATAGTAATAGCTCAATATAGCCCCCTAACACGATGGTTCCTGGGATAATTGGAACAATATCTGGAGCTGGTTATTGTGGTTTCTCTCTTTAACACGTCCTCTCTTCATGGTCTTCGTGGCACTCTTGTTTGGCCTTTGTATCCTCAATGCAATTACCCAGTTCATAACCTCTCAGATTGAATCCATAAAGTTAAGAATAGTAATAGCTCAATATAGCCCCCTAACACGATGGGGAACCTCTGAATGTCCTACCAAAACATGAGATGATGCTTCCTACAATGAGTGATAGAAGCATCAAGAGGGGGGAATGAAGAGGAAAAATTAAAATTTTACATAACCTCCTGCTCCTTCTGCCTCTGTAACTCAACTTGCTCCTTGCAAAGTCTGGATCATGTAGGTCACGTAGTCTCAGAAAGCGGAGACTTACAGTACTAGGAGCTGGAGCTTATCTCACTCACCCTGAGAGCGAGTTTGCACTCACAAGGGTGCAAATGCAAGGGTGCTCTTTGCATTTGCCCAGCCCCTGCACACCCGCAAACCCGCTTAATCAGGCCTGTCTGTGTATAGAAACTCTGTAACCCCTTTGTTTGGGGCTCAGAGCTTGGCGTGTTAACTCCTCTGGGCCTGCTGGCATAATAAACCAGAGTTCTCCAACTCTCCGAGTGTGGTGTTCGGTTTCTCAATTACTGGTTTCTGCAACAGTAGTTGAGAAATAATTTGCACACCAAGTTAAAGAAGCAAGCTTAATATTATATGAGTTTGCTAGTCTTTCAACAGCAACAGCTCTGTTTACTTTGAAATCTGTGAAATTAGTCAATTGCTAATTAAAGAAAGCTCATTACCAAGCAAATACAAAAAAAAAAGTCATTCACCTTTGAAAGATGGCATTTTCATTACAGAAACAGCAGAAAAGGACTTAGGAAACTAATGAAAGCGCATAAAATGCAAATTACTGCAGCTAATTGTTGTGTCTTCAAACATTTTCTGAATTATTAATTTACAAAGGAGTAAATCTCTTCCTTTATATAAGATAAAGAAATGATATCCTTCCCTCCTGATTGTATTAACATTATAATGTTTTATTCTTCTTTAGTGTAGTTGTATCAAAATTTTGTTGAGAGAACAAATAATAAAAATCAAAGAATTCTGATTTTCTTCTAAGTTCTAAACTCTTCTGTTAAATAGCTAGCTATTAATATAATAGCTATATATTAATAGCTAGCTATAGAAAAGAATCAAACTGAAGGCACATCACATATTAGTCAGTAAATTCTAAGAGAGAACATCACTTCTGCTTTGTTCACTGTATCATACCAAGCATTTTCAATGTCTGGCACAGAGCCATTAAAATAGCTCTTATCGAGGTAATCAACAATTTCAAATCCATAATAAGACCTCATCTTACTTGACATTTGACATAGATGACCATTCTCTTCTTGAAATACCTCTGTTTGGCTTCTGGGATAAGCACTTATTTTCTTCCTGTTTCACTAGATCTCTCTTTATAATTTATTGGCTTCCTTGCCACTCTTCAACATTGCAGGGCCCCAGGTGTCACACCTTCATTCTCCTATTTGGTGATATCATCTAATCTCATGCTTTTAAATATCATCTAGATTTTGAGACACTAGATCTGATCTTTTCCCTGAGTCCAGACCTGTATATCTAACTGTTGAGTGAACATTGCTTCTCAGATATTTGGGGTTTCAAATCAGCATGCTACATTGTGCTAAGATTCATCAGTCTCAAAAGCATTGTGCTAAGTGGAAGACGTCAGAAGCAAAAGACTGCACACTGTATACTGTGTGATTTCATTTATATGACAAAGTTATGATGATTCCCAGTGGCTTGTGGTGGGGGATGGAATTGACTACAAGGTAACTTTATGGAGTGATGGAAATCTATATCTTAATGATGTTGGTAGGGTGATGGTTATATGATTATACACTTTTGACAAGTTTATTGAACTACATCCTTAAAATGAGCAAATTTTTTCACACAAATTGTTTGAATTAATTATTCTTCAATACGTCTGGTCTTAAAAACTGCCCAAATGTCTTCTCATTACAATTAAGATAAAATATTTATTCTTCTTGTTTCAATCACATCAGTTTTTGTTCCTCAAAATGACTAAATCCACTCCCATTTCTGTGCTTTAACTTCTCTGTTTGCCTGGATATTTCTTTCTATTTGAATGGCTATGTTTATTTCAGTAGCCAGTCTTTCTTTGGTTCTCTAAATAAGTCTTCTCTCTCCTTTAAGTCAAACTCTGTCTATCCCATTACCCCATTTTAAGCACTTAGCACCAGTCTTATTACATATTTATTTGCTTCCTTGTTTATTTTCCCTCTCTCATCAGTGGTCTGCAACTGTCTGGAAGAAAAGGAAATTATCAATTGGATTCACTGTTGAATATCCCAAGATAAGGCCCCGTATGTGGCGTATTGTCAGCATTGAGTACAATCTGTTGAATGAATGAATAAACGAATGAATGAATAGCAGGAACTTAATAAATGTTTGCTGACTTGCTGACTGACTGAAACTTAAACCACAATTGTAAACACTGACACTTTATATTTAACTAAAGAATGTGGGTTGGTAATGCTAATGAAGTGTGTACATGAAACATACACATCCATCTGTGGGCATTTATTGAAGCCTTTCCATGTGAATGGCACTGAGCTGCAGGTGGCAATCACTTATTTTGAAGAAAACATTATGTCAACTGTTGTTCCACTCAATTGTTTAAACTTTCTCAAGTGAATAATTTGCAGGGGAAATCTTGGTTCAACATTCTGCAAGAAATCTGTGGAAAGTGTGGACATAAGTTATTTTAGTTCTGTTTTTGCATGAAGTTTTGCTCTTAATCCAGTCATTAGGAGGGTTTCATGGATACTGTTGCTAGATTTGATAAATTCTGAAACCAAGGGTTATTTTTTCTAATGAGTCACACTTGGTATGGTTAAAAAAAAATACTCTTTTTTTTGTAAATAGGTACATTTAAAAAAATGTAGCCAACTCTATTTTGAGGAACATAAAGGGTAGCTCTGCCTTGGATAGCTGAAATTATAAGTAACTAGGCAGTAAGTGATCACACCACTGGCACTTAACTGATCATTTTGATAAAGCTTATTGAAGTACATCACAAATAAATCTGAACATATGTGTTTTGTGTATAAACAAATTTGAACTCAGAGTAGAACGCCTTGTGCTAGTCTGAATGAATAGTACTCACAGACAGAGCAGTGAAATCACCAATAAGAAACATGTCCATGCACACACAGTGGAAAACAGAACTCTACTATAGCTGTGGTCTAGCAACCCACTCCAGTGTTCTTGCCTGGAGAATCCCAGGGACGGGGGAGCCTGGTGGGCTGCCGTCTGTGGAGTCACACGACTGAAGCAACTTAGCAGCAGCAGCAGCAGTCTTAATTCTTGGAACTTATGTTAATTTATTTTTTGGTTTTGTTTTTGATAGACATATTAGTCGAAATCGGAGAAGGCAATGGGACCCCACTCCAGTACTCTTGCCTGGAAAATCCCATGGACAGAGGAGCTTGGTAGACAGCAGTCCATGGGGTCACTAAGAGTCGCCAACTGAGCAATTTCACTTTCACTTTTCACTTTCATGCATTGGAGAAGGAAATGGCAGGCCGCTCCAGTGTTCTTGCCTGGAGAATCCCAGGGACGGGGGAGCCTGGTGGGCTGCCGTCTATGGAGTCGCACAGGGTCAGACACGACTGAAGTGACTTAGCAGCATTGGTCCAAATGAATCAAGAGGACAAAGCCTCTTCCTGGAATTTAGGATTGCTGCTGCACTGAACCCAGTGACTCATTCAGCAACATCACTCCTTCCTGGCAGAGGATGAGATTGAAGCAGGCGAGGATAGAATGGAGGTGGGAGAGGAGTTCAGCAATGCTGATTGTTATCTCTACTTTAGATCCTCCAACTCTCCTTTTCTAAAAAGTGAATCATTCATACTTGGTGATAGAGACACTGGGTTCCTGGTAATCATATCTTCTGAAGTAGTACCCGGTCAAGGAAAGTAACAACTCAGCAATTTCGTGTCTTAAATGATGGTATGTCACGGACAGACTTGAAAGTGTCAAATCTTGATCCTAAATGCTTTGCTGTAATTTATATTATACTGTTTTCCTTAGAGTCTGGGTTTAGCTTGACTCAGTAGCATTTGAAGAAAAACAAGCACCTGATTTCGTTTAATAATTAACATGTGATTATGTGAAACTGGTAAAGCTATGGTATTTTCCCTTTGCTTTAAAAGACAAAATAGCATGTACTACGTACATAGTGTGGTGACATACTTTATGTTGAAACCTCTGTAGGTAAATATTAAAAATTTTTTGATGTCCAGTGCCCTCAGATCTAAAAATTGTGGTGAAAGAATAGTATTTTGCTACCCTGCAAAACAACCATCTCTTGCCTCCTGAACTCATAATTATCAAAATACAAGTTTAAAAAATAGTGAAAACCCCTGTCATTATTTTTTAGAGCCTTGCCCCCTGAAAAAACCAACCAAACACTGACTTTTTAAGGCCTCCTTTCTAGAGCTGACATTATTTATCCATTTCGATTCATGACCTTGACTGAAGGAGTTTCTTTTACTCTGGATACGTAAACATAGCATTATTTGAAAATAATTGAAATGACTCTACAGAGCGAGAATCATGAAACTGTCCTATTCATTATTTTAAAAAAGAAGAATAACTAGAACAACAAAAGAAAGAAATAGTAAAAATAGATGCTACTCGTACTGCCAGAGCATGGAATTTTAAAATAATCTCAGGAATTCCCTGATGGTCCAGTGGTTAGGACTACCCACTTTTGTTGCTGAGGGCCTGGGTTCAATCCTTGGTCCAGGAACAAAGATCTTGCGAGTTGCTTGGTGTGGCCATTTTCACGTGTCAAGTAAGTGCTGCTGAGACTCAGAGTGGTTAGTTTCCTGTTTCTAGGATCAAATATACAGAAAATGCCAGGAACTGAGACAAGTATTTGCTCAGTTTATTCTACCCCCACTTCACTTTATATGTATGATGTACAACTGATACTATTGCAATTATATTTTCATCTCTTTTGAGGTTCAAATTTGTGTCTTTGTTTTAGGTAACTTAAGGATGGTCTTCAGTGTCTTAGTTCATGGGGCTCTCCTTTCCCTATATCAGGGCCCTTATTTCTAACTGCAAACAAATGACCACTCTCTAGGTCTGGAATAGCTTGAAATTTCACAATGCAAATATACTGCTTACTACCTGTTGAAGGGATGCTGTTCTTTCTTTCCTATGCCTCCTTCCTGTTATCTCCTGGCCTCCAGCACTTACCACTCTGCTAGTGACTTCTTTTTGGGTTTCAAGATCCTAACGATCTCTGTGTCTGAGCTCCCTGGTGTCTGTCCTTGAGTTCCTCCTGGTCAACAGTCTGCCTGTCTGGGCTGGGGTTGGGGAGGATATGGTGAGGGGAGAGGCTCTCCTAGGTTGGACCAAAGCTGAAAATAAGTGGTTGCCATCACAGCTCTTGTGGAATGCAGCTAAAATCTTTGTTTGCACATAGCAGCTTTTGTTTCTGTGCTTCAATCATTTTATGTTCACGAATTGTGAAAGCCCCACCGACAGAATAGCCTGGTGGGCTGCAGTCCACAGGTTTGGAAAGGGTTGGGCACAACTGAGTGACTAACATACTTGCTTTTCAATCATTTAATGTCCACGAATTGTGTGAGCTACACAATGAATGTAGATTTTAAAACAATGCAGACCATCCAAATTGGATTGTCTATAATGTTTTGACTGAAGACATTTCTCCACCATGACCCACCCGTCTTGGGTGGCCCCACAGGGCATGGTTTCATTGAGTTAGACTAGGCTGTGGTCTGTGTGATTAGANCTGAGTTAGACAAGGCTGTGGTCCCTGTGATCAGATTGACTAGTTTTCTGTCATTACGGTTTCAGTGTGTCTGCCTTCTGATGCCCTCTGGCGACACTTACCATCTTATGTGGGTTTCTCTTAGCTTGGGCATGGGGTATCTCTTCAGGGCTGCTCCTTACCTTGGATGAGGGGTATCTCCTTACTGCCGCCCCTCCTGACCTTGAACGTGGAGTAGCTCCACTTGGCCCTCCTGTGCCCACGCAGCCACCGCTCCTTGGACGTGGGGTTGCTCCTCTTGGCAGCCGCCCCCGACCTCGAGTGTGGGGTAGCTTCTCTCAGCCTCGCTTCTGCGCGGTCCATGGCATACCTAGAGAAACACCAGTGTCACAAATCAATGTCTGGACCTGGTTCTCCTGTCTAGCCCCTCAGCAACTTTCCTACGTCTATTAATCTTTGGGCCATAAATCTTTAACTTTATTGTTTATTTCTCCAAGTAATAATACAACAAGAATATCCCTCGGCCAACACTCAAACAATGCTAAAACAGCTGCCTTTTCATCCTGTTTGCTCTCATCTCCCTCTGTAAATGCACCCTGAGGTCCTCAGGCTATTCTCCCTTTGAGATCTTATATGGGAGACTACCCCAGTGATAAAAAAGCTCAAGGAGACCACCAGCAACTAGCTGACCTAGATATGTCCTGACACCTCCAGGCCCTGGAAAAGCCTTTTTCATATAGACTGAGAAACCTTAGAAAGGACGCGTATTCCTTTGGGCAGTTGGGTTCATCCCTATCAGCCAGGAGACAAGGTATGGGTTAAAGATTGGAAAAAAGAACCACTTTAGCCCATTTGGACAGGTCCTCACATGGTCGTCCTGGCAACCCCTACATCCCTTGGATCCACCACACCAGAGTCAAAAAGGCAGTGGCTTCCTGTGATGAGGACACCTGGAGAGCAGTTTGGGACCCCCAAAATCCCCTCAAGGTCTGGTTCCAAAAACAATAGCCCTCACCCACAAAGGATGCTGAGTCCTGCTGTAGTCACTCTGAAAGCTGACTAGAAGTCAGCACATGGCAGAAGCTAGAGGATTCTTCAGCCTTGCTCCAGCCACACTCTAGCAGCTGGCTGGCCAACACATGACAGAAGCTTGAGGATCTGGCTGTCAAAATACCAATGGATTTCATTGTCAACCCTGGGCTCTGTCCCTAATTGGTATTATTGCTGTGCTCTTTGCTACAGGACTAGCTTCAGTCACACCCTGGGACTGGGATTTGTGTCAGAAGCTGTGGTTAGCTGTGTTATCTCACTGTAGTGGGAAGCCTCATTCTTATTAGATGTCTCTTATGATCAATTCTCCCTATTAACTAAATTGCTCCACAGTATAACTGACCCCGCTTCCCGATAGGCTCAGTTGCTATAGCTGTGACAACCCAAAGATGGGGAGAG
>SJYX01007891.1:273494-285063 GCA_006410675.1 Oreotragus oreotragus | reverse complement strand
ATATCTTTTTAATGAATAAATTTTAACATATATGCATAACATATGATGATGAATGGATTATAGCTTTAAGGTCTCAATGGTCAGATCTCTCTAATGCCATTCAAGTTTTTCCATATCTAGAAAAATAACCTAATTGATAATTGTAAATTTAAAAAAATGAATAATTATACCCAAGCTATCCTTTTAGAATATGATTTAAAATATAAAACAGACTCACAAGCTAATTCTTATCAATTAATCTAAGGGTTTAAGGTAATAATTTTAAAGGTAGGTTAAATGGTTTATCTGGAATCTTTTATACTTGTTTGGGTGGTGGCTCTTCCAGACATTAGTTTTGTGATATCAGGTACTTTATTTAATCTATGCCTCTTTTTTATCTGAAAATGTGAAAATTAATGGTGCCCATCTTGTAGGATTGTTTGGAGGATTAAAATAATTAAGATTTTTAAAGTGTTTGGAATAGTAAGCAAGGATTTAAACATTATTTGTTTGTGTATTATTACTCATCTCCCAATGCAGTAACTATCTCTCCAGCTATGTCAAATATGTTATTAAAACCTATCCATTATCCATTGTTTTAGATTTCAGTTACGGAATTTTCCTTTTATTGTAATTTTATTTATTTTAAAATCTCATTGTTTATTTCTTTTGTTTTTTGTTCATACTTGTTCATACTTTCAAAACAAAAAATTTCCTTAGATATATTAAGCACAATAACTTTATATTTTATGCTCTTTAAAAGCACAGTCTGACACCACTTGAATTTAAATTCTTGGCTTGAGGAGTTTTGAATTATCCAGGAAGAATGGATTTAGACTAGGAACTCATACAAGGGCTGATTTTAGTTGATAATTTTCCAGGAAATTTTCCCCTTTGTTCTTTTTCACCCAATGCCAAGGTTCAAAATGGGTGGTTTAACTTGCTATTGTTTGGAGCCATGAGTGGGAACAGACAGACATTTCTACTTCACTCTTTTTCTGAGGTCTGAAGGCTCTTCTTTATACAAGAGTCTCCCCATCTTCTGGTGAAGTTCTGTCTCAGCTCTCTTAAAGTCCTTGAAAAATAAAACAAAAAAACAAAAAACTCAAGTGCGCCTGTATTCAGCAAATGCCCTTTGATATTAAATTGGCTTTATCTTATTTTTTCCCTCCCAGTTCTTGAACTTATCCTTAAACTTCTTTCATTTCTTTCTTTCCTTCTTTTTTTAAACTGAGGTTCAGAACATTGAGCATGAAACGTATCCTCTTAAATTTTAAAGTTTACAATATATTATTGTTGGTTATAGCCCCTCTATTGTGGAGCAGCTTGCTAGAACTGATTCATCTTGCACACGTGAAACTATATACCTGTTGAACAGCTGCTTTCCATCCCCCCACCTCTTTCTTTGGCAACTCACTATTCTGCTCTCTGCTTCGGAGAATCTGACTCTGTTAAGTGAAATCACATAGTATTTATCATTATGTGACTGACTTTTTTCACTTTTTTCACTATAATGTCTTCCAGGTTTATCTAAGTTGTTCCATGTGGCAGAATTTCCTCCTTTTAAAGGCTCAATATTATTCCATTTTATAAATATACCACATTTTCTTTCTCCTCTTACAAATTGTCAGACATTCTAGGATATTTCCTATCTGCTTTATTGACTATGCCAAAGCCTTTGACTGTGTGGATCACAATAAACTGTGGAAAATTCTGAAAGAGATGGGAATACCAGACCACCTGACCTACCTCTTGAGAAACTTGTATGCAGGTCAGGAAGCAACAGTTAGAACTGGACATGGAAAAACAGACTGGTTCCAAATAGGAAAAGGAATATGTTAAGGCTGTATGTTGTCACCCTGCTTATTTAACATATATGCAGAATATGTCATGAGAAACACTGGGCTGGAAGAAGCACAAGCTGGAATCAAGACTGCCGGGAGAAATATCAGTAACCTCAGATATGCAGATGACACCACCCTTATGGCAGAAAGTGCAGAACTAAAGAGCCTCTTGATGAAAGTGAAAGAGGACAGTGAAAAAGTTGGTTTAAAGCTCCACATTCAGAAAACGAAGATCATGGCATCTGGTCCCATCACTTCATGGTAAATATATGGGGAAACAGTGGAAACAGTGTCAGACTTTATTTTGGGGGGCTCCAAAATCACTGCAGATGGTGATTGCAGCCATGAAATGAAAAGATGCTTACTCCTTAGAAGGAAAGTTGTAACCAATCTAGACAGCATATTAAAAAGCAGAGACATTACTATGCCAACAAAGGTCTGTCTAGTTAAGGCAATGGTTTTTCCAGTGGTCATGTATGTATATAAGAGTTGGACTGTAAAGAAAGCTGAGTGCCGAAGAATTGATGCTTTTGAACTGTGGCATTGGAGAAGACTCTTGAGAGTCCCTTGGACCACAAGGAGATCCAACCAGTCCATCCTAAAGGAGATCAGTCCTGGATGTTCATTGGAGGGACTGATGCTAAAGCTGAAACTCCAATACTTTGGCCACCTGATATGAAGAGTTGACTCATCTGAAAAGACCCTGATTCTGGGCTTCCCTGGTGGCTCAGAGGTTAAAGCGTCTGCCTGCAATGCAGGAGACCTGGGTTCGATCCCTGGGTCGGGAAGATCCCCTGGAGAAGGAAATTGCAACCCACTCCAGTATTCTTGCCTGGAGAATCCCATGGACAGAGGAGCCTGGTGGGCTACAGTCCACGGGGTCACAAAGAGTCGGACACGACTGAGTGACTTCACTTCACTTCACTGGGAAAGATTGAGGGCGGGAGGAGAAGGGGACGACAGAGGATGAGATGGCTGGATGGCATCACTGACTCAATGGACATGAGTCTGAGTGAACTCCGGGAGTTGATGATGGACAGGGAGGCCTGGCGTGCTGCAGTCCATGGGGTCGCAAAGAGTCACACACAACTGAGAGCTGAACTGAACTGAACTGAACTATCTTGGCTATTGTGAACATGCTACAATAAATATGAGAGTGCAAGTATCTTTTGAAAGCACTTATTTCAGTTCTTTTGAATATACACGCAGAAGTGGAATTTCTGACTCATGTGTAAGTTCTCTTTTTAACATTTTGAGGAACCTCCATACTCTTTTTTAATAGTGGCTGTACCATTTCACATTCTCACCAATAATGTACAAGAACTCCAATTTCTCCATATTCTCACCAATGCTCTTTGTCTTTTGTTGTTATTTTGATAATAGCTTTTCTGACAGGTGTGAGGTGATATCTTACTGAGGTGTTCATTCACATATCCCTGGTGATTAGTGATACTGAGCATCTTTTCATACCTGTTGGCCACTTCTATATCTTCTTTAGAGACATGTCTATGCAAGTCTTTTGCTCATTTTTAATCAGGTTATTGCCATTTTTTGATATTGAGTATATGAATTCCTGACTTAGTTTGAATATTAACCCCTCATCAGATATATGAACTAGATATTAATTTATTTGCTGTATGCTCTCTTGTCCATTTCTAGCAACTTTAAATGTTGTTCTTTTTACGTGATTTTCTACCAGTTTCTCTGGGAGTTAGAGAGGGGTGAATCCATGTAGCCCTTCATGTTCTCCTGCCAGAAATGAAACCTGTGTATTTACTTTTAAATGATATAATAAATACATATGATAGAGATGGTATAAATATATGTGAACTAAAATACTGATATTCATTCAATCCATATATGCTCTTTATTTATACCATCCCTTGCTTTCTTTACTTCTCAAAGTGACCAAGTTTTGATAGTTCATGTTGTTTTCTTTACCTTAAAAAATTTTAGCAAATAAATGTGGAGGCCTGAAATATATAATATTAATTATTACTATTTTAAAAATTAAACAAAGACTGTTTCCTAAATAGCCTTCTAGACTCAGTTTTTCTACTCACATTATATTAAGACTTCTCCATATTGCAGCATGTGGCTGTAATTTAGTCAGTTTTACCTCACTATAACATTCCACTGTGGATTTATTTATAAATCCTTTCTCTTTTTGATGGATACAGGTTGTTACCAGGACTGGAGGATCATTTGACGTCAGTTGTACTGGTCAGGCTAAACAATTCTTTGAAGCAAAAGGAGCTGGAAAAGCTAAAAAAACAATAGCTACCTCATCTGGAAAGGCTGATTGATAGAAATATTTCCTTAGTATCTGTAGATTTGAGCAGTGTGGAGCTGATGGGCATGATGGTGCCAATAGGTAAGTAGGGTTCAGAAAATTAGCATTTTGTAGGCTACATTAAAGATTTTTTTTTTCTTTACATTATTGGAACAAAATGCCACTGGTGACTTTTAGATACAGTGATAAGGTACAGGCAGAAAGTCTCATAATTCTGGGTATATACTTTGGAAAGCTCACTTTGGCTGTGTGTGGTTAATATAATGAATGTGGGGTTCAGTTTTGCTAATTGGTTGAGGGAAACTATAGGAGATTATTGTTGAAGTAAAGAAGAAATAGACTGGCTTGGTCAGAGTGGTAGCAATAGAGATGACATTTGACTCCAAACATCATTATAATCTATGGTTAATTGGAGCTTGCAATTGGATTGGGTACAGGAAATTAGAAAAAAAGGAGGTCCAAGGAACTTCCAGTTTCCTGACTACCACAGTTGGATGAATGCAGGTGCAGATGAATGCAGATCCTCCTAAGTCGCTCCAGTCGTGTCCGACTCTGTGCAACCCCATAGATGGCAGCCCACCAGGCTCCCCCGTCCCTGGGATTCTCAAGGCAATCACACTGGAGTGGGTTGCCATTTCCTTCTCCAATGCATGAAAGTGAAAAGTGAAAGTGAAGTCTCTCAGTCGTGTCCAGCCCTCAGTGACCCCATGGACTGTAGCCTACCAGGCTCCTCCGTCCATGGGATTCTCCAGGCAAGAGTACTGGAGTGGGGTGCCATTGCCTTCTCCAGGTGCTATTGATAGAGGGATGGAATGCTCCTAAAAGAAGGCCACTTTTGTTGTCTTTAGATCTGAAAGCTAGTGACCTACATAGATCAATCCTGTCTTGTGGTTTTCCTCCTTGGAGACAACGAAGGGATGTCTCATATATTTAACATTTATTAATCTCTCCCATCAGGGCAGCTATCCCCATGTGGATGGAAACATGGCACTGACAGTCTCTGTCTCCTGAGAGTTTGGCTCTCGCTTGGGTGCCAAGCTTAAACAGCCAAGGGAGTGTGTTCAGGGGCCCAACTTGCTCAGGTGGCTATCCTTGGACTATCAACAGTTACCATGTAAGAACATAGCAGATCCAGTGGGGCCCATGTGAGTGGAATGGGTTGAGAAGAATTGGGGAATTGTGGGCATATGCTACAGAAAGTGTCCATGATATACTTGTTTTGAATAGCAACAACAACAACAACAACAGCACTCCTCAGAGGCCAAAGCTAGTTTGGCAATGTTTGCCTGATCTTGTTTTGGGTGGACCATAAGCACTCATAGTACTTTCCTTAGTATCATAAAGTACTGTAAAGACCTTGCCTTGGTACTTATCTAAGCCCTGAAATAATATAAGTATTCATTTTGTGTACTGAAATCTGGGATAAATTGTACTTTCTGGGTTATGGCACATAAAACATTATATCTTCTTACATTATAATTTCCCTTCTGTAGTTTTCTGTCCTTATTAAAAAAAAAGAAAGTTATAGTAAATGTGGTATAATGCCATTTTACTGCACCAGGAAACTTATTCTATGAGACTATGACTTTTATGTACTTCCTATTGCGTGCATAAGTAACCTCTGGAGTTTCAGCTCCTTATTCAAGTAATCTGTGTTCTCTCTCAACCCATCCTCTAAAATCTTGTTCACTTTACTGTAAGAAGTGTTAAATTATTTCTTTGATCCCAAACTGATTCACCTGGGTAATCATCCCATCATTCCACTGGGGTTAAATGAGTATAAAGAGTATGGTGACACTTAGAAAGGAACCTGAAAAGATAAACAGGTTATGACTAAGATGAAAAAACTGAAACATAATTACTTGAGTGTAGATGACTTAGGCAAAGGGAAAAAGCCAATTATCTTATGTTGAAAGATTTTGGTCAATAATTTAAAAGCTTTTCTATTTGCATAATCATTTTGCATCAGTGTAGGATTGTTTATCTTTCTGTATGGCCCATATTGATAAACTGTAAGTTGTACTTCCTATAGTGAAGGAAGGATAGTGGCACCATAAGATATACTTTCCTCTTCAAGTAAACATGCTAGTTTATGACTTTTTAAAAGGCAAGAAGGGATTCATGTTTGGGAGTTCATGTACACCCATGACGGATTCATGTCAATGTATGCCAAAACCAATACAGTACTGTAAAGTAAAATAAAATAAAAATAAAAGTTAAAAAAAAATAAAAGGTAAGAAGATTACTTATATTACTTTGTATTTTGACTTTTATTTACATACGTTCTTATGTTTCCATCTCATTATGTTTTCCTTGAGAAACTCAAGGTGGTGTTGGTTTACAGGAATATTGAAATTATCATTGAGAAGATGTGCATACCCATTGATCTTTGATCTGGACCCAGGTAACTGGAAGCTCTTTACCCCCTATCCTTAGAATCCACTTTTTTTCCTGCAGTGGGAATTGTTTTCAAGGATGCAGTCTTGAGAGTACTGTATTGTTGAGACTGTCTGAACAGTATATGTGATTGAGCCTGGTTAAGGCCTCTAAGCTTTGAGATTCTGGTGGGCAGGTTCAATGATCTATCCATCCCTCTGTCTCCCAAGACAAGCCTCCTATATAAGTTCCCTTGTTTATTAATACTCCCATCTACCAATCTGAAGTGTTGTGTCTTTTTCATCTCTCCTTGCCCTCCTTGTATGGGGGCTAGTTTCAGATTTCACCTGGGAGACTGTCCAGGTTTGTGAATCAACAAAGAGATAAAAAAATGTCTTGAGGTTTAGAAAAATAGAACAATGAAAGTCTCATATTTATGTGTTTTAAGCCATTCGAGACTTTTTTTCCCCTAAATTATAGCAACTCTTAGTTGGACATGTGTGATATATTGTCATACAGCTGAATAAGAAAGAAAAAAGGAAGACACTAGCTAGGATTACTTTGCTACTCTCATTTTATCTTGGGATACCATCTGAATATTTTCAAATTCCAGATTTAAATAAGTCATATTTCATATGTTTCTCTCACTCTCCTATTTTTAATTCATTGTAGTTGCAGGGATATTTTGAGTCAATATTCTCTTAGTTTTTTAAAAATTATTACTTGAGTTAGAAGCAGTGCTTAAACTAGGAGAAATTTACAGACTCTCCCATTTTGTGCATTTCATAGGTACTGAGAAAAAGGAGATCAGTATATATCTTTCTCACTGATCACGCTTTACATCTACTGATCATTCAGTTATTTGTTTATCAACATTTGTTGAATATCTGTGATGTTTATAGGAAGGGGTAAACAGCAAAGAAATGCAAACCTTGCCCTTGTAGCAAAACCAAGCAAAACCTTGTGCAAAACCAATTATTACCATAGAGAGTGATTCATATATTGGCATGGAATGGAATACAGGGCAACAGTGCGTGAGCCTTGCAGGATTTGAGGAGACTAGTCACGTGAGTGTCCTGTGGGAAGTATTTGAATGTAACATTAGAGGATAAATTGCTAACTGTGTGGAACAAAGAGATAGGGTATTTCAGTTAGGAAGAATCATGTGCACAGGTGTGGAAAAGAGAAGCTCCTTGGGGATAATGTGTGGGCTTCCCATGTCTAAAACTTCAGATGCCTCTGAGGGGTGGCAGGTGAACCCAGAGAGAAATACAGCAGCCAAAGAAAGTTCAAAGGTGATGGGAAGCCATGTGCATGCGTGCGTGTGTGCTAAGTTGCTTCAGTCATGTATGACTCTTGGCGACTCTATAGATTGTAGCCCACCAGGCTCCTCTATCCATGGGGATTTTCCTGGCAAGAATACTGGAGTAGGTTGCCATTTCCTCTTTTGGGAGATCTTCCCGACCCAGGGATCAAGCCCATGTCTCTTATGTCTTTCTGTTCTATCCACTACAAACCATTATTAACCTTTCTTTAATTTTGTGAAATCTCTCCCAAGCAATTGTCTACCTTAGAAGTCATCCAAAGTCAGATTTGTACAGCTTCGAATCTTCTGATCAACAACTAGTTCTCCATTTCACTTTGTAATTGCTATGCTAGGTCTAAATCTGATAACTATTTCTTTAAAGTTGATAAGCCAAATACAGTTCCTTTTCTTCCATCTTAAATACCAGGGACTGCTATTGTGAATTGATGAACTCCTGTTATTTGTGAAATTACCTCTATTGTTACCATCTGACAAATTACTAACCGATACATATCACAAAAATGCCAGGTACTTTGGCTTGTTTAACTGCTTTTCTTCCTTCCTCCCATGATTACTGTCATTTTTTTTTTTTTAGTTCTGTGTTAAATCACCATCTAATTATGCATCATCACAGCAACTCATAACAGGTTGAGCATGTCTCGCTCCTAAATTCTAAAAGCAACTCTGTTGAGCCAGGCTCACAATGAGAGCGTTGTCACTTCTCGTGACCTTGCTTTACCCTCTGGGGCTTTGGGATTTTTGAGTTTTGTGATTATGGTGGGAACCTGCTCAGAAAGTGGTGTGCTTTGGAAAAGTTCATTGGTCATTTGGGTAAGGAGAATAAGGAACAAAGTCAAAATCATCTCCCAGCTGTTTCACTGCTAACTTCAGATGACCTGATTTGTTTTCTTATTTCTAATGCACCTTTTAATAAAAAAAAGCATTGGCTGATGGAAAGCTGGAGGTTGAATTGCGAATGTTTAGCTAAATATGATAACTTTTAAAGTAAATGCTTAGTGCTGCTGCTGCAGCAGAGCTACAGGCTTCCCAGGTGGCTCAGTGGTGAAGAGTCTGCCTGCAATGAAGGAGATGCAGGTTCTATCCCTGGGTCAGGAAGATCCCCTGGAGGAGGAAATGGCAACCAACTCCATTATTCTTGCCTGAAAAATCCCATGGACAGAGGATGGATTACAGTCCATGGGGTGGCAAAGAGTTGGACATGACCTATACAAGCATGAGTAGAGCTATAGGTTAATTAATGTTTTCTCATCTATTAAATTAGCACAATCCTTCCTGTCTCACAAAGAAGTTATGAGGACAAAGTATCCTAAATTATTGCTTGGTGCCCACTTGTTAAAGGCAGACTACTCAACATAGCTTTCAGGGAACATTGCCTTTTCTTTTTGTACAGTTATGATTGGAATTTGAATCTTAGACACTATTCTATTGTTATTAACTGGGAATTTTCAGGTGGTAGATTTAGGGAGTCCAGCAGATAGTATCAGTTTTGATCCTACTGAGTTTCCATTTAGAATGTGTAATCTAAGTTGACTAGGGCATGAGAAAGCCATTCTCCTCCTGTGGTCCCCAGTGTATTTCAGGGGCTCCGTGAAGTCATTTCTCATATATTTTTATTTTGATGCCTCTATAAAAATACCAAAGAATTTCAATAGGTTCATTTATAATCATAATCTCATCTGGGTTCATCACCTGTTCTCATTTATCAGCATTGCCAAGGAAAAGTGTACATTTTTATTTTTATTTAATGAAGAACCAGCTGCTTTAACAGATGTTTCATAAATTTAGAAGATACTCTGCACTTCCCTATCAGTGACGGGACACCTAAATGCTCTCGGCATATGCAACAGCTGATATAAGTACTTTGCTTCCTTGACCATTAAATTTCTTTGAATAAATTACAAATTATTCAACTCCTCAAATCAATAATCAATATACAATGGCAGATTGCACAGGCCTATTTATCTTTCCCTTTGTGTTTATCTTGAAGACCATTATTCAGAAAGTGTTGGCTATAATGCATGGTAATTGGTGCTTCTACAGACTAGCTTAATCTATAACCCATCAGTATAAGTATTATTATTTCCATTTAAAGAGGGAGAACCAGAGGCCTAGTGATGCTAAGGTCATTAAGCTAGAAATAGCAGAGTGCTATTATTCAATATTCAAACTCAAATGTCTCTGACTTCAAAACGCATGTTCATTTTATCCCTACCTACCCTACCAGCTTGGAGAAGGAGATGGCAACCCAGTCCAGTACTCTTGCCTGGAGAATCCCATGGACAGAGGAGCCTGACAGGCTACTGTCCATAGGGTCACAAAGAGACCAGACTGAAGTGACTGAGCATGAAGCACCCTACCAGCCGTGCATAATTCCATGAAGTTTTTCTAAACAATGCATAGGAAATATTCTCTTAGAATTCTCTTGAGATATATACTGTTCAAGGGACTCATGAAAGTCCTTCTTAATTACCTCAGTTTACTGATGCTGATTAAGAAAAGAACTGGGGCTTTTACAGAAACAACAGAAACAAAAAGGACTTTATATTGTCATATATCCTTAAGAAGTTAGCACACGTCAGAACACACTAGGCCAGGGATCAGATTTTCTGGGAAGGAGAAGGACTCTGCAATGTGCCAGTGGCGAGCAACCAGTTAGTGTGGGAGGATTCTGCTGCGTTCTAGAGTGAGTTATGGACTTGAAACATCATCCTTGATGTCTATGGACATATTCCCGCTCTTAGAGTTCACGATTCTAAAGATTAGAGATTACTTTTCACGCTCAGATCTTCCAAGTTACTCTGCATCTTTGAAGTCCTAACTATGCTTTGAGGTGGGAAGTTAGAATATAGTTTACAATTTAATTTCAGAAACATTACCATTTTATTCCCAGCCAGCCTCACACAGATGGTTATTTCATTGAAGCCATCATGAGTGTTTTGTTTTGCAAGAAGAAAACCTTTTAGTTTTATTCTCATCAAATTAATTAGAAGAGAAACAAAATATGATTTCCAATTGTCTCCCTGAATTTTTTTTTAACTGTCAAAGCTGAGTTACTTTCCAGTTGGTGCCTTGATCATTCTATAGAACTAGGTAACCTTGTTTACTCATTTGCTTCTCTTAAAAACCTCTTGCCAAATATCTACTCACTCAGTACCCATCCATCCATCAATCCATCCATTCATTCATCTGTCCAATGCATTCATCCAATCATCCATTAATCCATCTAGCTATTAATTAATTTTTAATTAATTAAATCAGTCATCATTCATCATTCAATCTTCACTTTCTTTTTGGACACTGTGTTTATACTTTATTGAAATATTTTGTAAAGGTACCAGTAATTAAAATGACATGGTTTCTATGTGCAGGTATTTATTTTATTGTATGAATTAGAGGGTATTATAGAACATCAGTTCAGTTCAGTCACTCAGTTGTGTCCAGCCCTTTGCGACCAATGAACTGCAGTATGCCAGGCCTCCCTGTCCATCACCAACTCCTGGAGTCCACCCAACCCATGTCTATTGTGTCAATGATGCATCCAACTATCTCATCCTCTGTCATCCCCTTCTCCTCCTGCCCTCAGTCATTCCCAGCATCAGGATCTCTTCAAATGTGTCAGCTCCCTGCATCAGGTGGCCAAAGTACTGGAGTTTCACCTTTAGCATCATTCCTGCCAAAGAAATGCCAGGGTTGATCTCCTTCAGAATGGACTGGTTGGATCTCCTTGCAGTCCAAGGGACTCTCAAGAGT
>SJYX01007891.1:216482-270384 GCA_006410675.1 Oreotragus oreotragus | reverse complement strand
TCTCTGCTTTTTAATATGCTGTCTAGGTTGGTCGTAACTTTTCTTCCAAGGAGCAAGCGTTTTTAAATTTCATGGCTGCTGTGATTATCTGCGGTGATTTTGTGGCCCAAGAAAATAAATTCTGTCACTGTTTCCATTGTTTCCCCATCTATTTGCCATGATGTGATGGGACCAGATGTCATGATCTTAGCTTTCTAAATGTTGAGTTTTAAACCAACTTTTTCACTCTCCTCTTTGACTTTCATCAACCGGCTCTTTAGTTCTTCACATTCTGCTATAAGGCTGGTGTCATCTGTATATCTGAGGTTATTGATATTTCTCCTGGCAATCTTGATTCCAGTTTGTGCTTCATCCAGCCTGGCATTTTTCATGATGTATTCTGCATATAAGTTAAATAATCAGGATGACAATATGCAGAGTTGACATGCTCCTGATTTGGAACTAGTCTATTGTTCCATGTCCATTTCTAACTGTTTCTTCTTGACCTGCATATAGATTTCTAAGAAGGTAGGTAAGGTGGACTGGCATTTTCAAATCTTCAAGAATTTTCCACAGTTTGTTGTAATCCACACAGTCAAAGGCTTTGGCATATTTCAATAAAGCAGAAGTAGATGTTTTTCTGGAACTCTCTTGCTCTTTCAATGATCCAACCAATGTTAACAATTTCATCTCTGGTTCCTTTGTCTTTTCTAAATCCAGCTTGAACATCTGGAAGTTAACAGTTCATGTACTGTTGAAGCTTGGCTTGGCGAATTTGGGGCATTATTTTGCTAGCGTGTGAGATGATTGCAATTGTATGGCAATGTGAATACTCTTTGCCTTTGCCTTTCTTTGGGACTGGAATGAAAACTGACCTTTTCCAGTCTTATGGCCACTGCTGAGTTTTGAAACTTTGCTGGCATATTGAATGCAGTACTTTCACAACATCATCTCTTAGGACTGAAATATCTCAACTAGAATTCCATCACCTCCATGAGCTTTGTTCATAATGATGCTTCCTAACGCCCATTTGACTTCACATTCCAAAACATTTGACTTTAGGTGAGTGATCACACCATCGTGGTTATCTGGGTCGTGAAGATTTGTTTTGTACAGTTCTGTGTATTCTTGCCACCTCTTCTTAATATCTTCTGCTTCTGTTGGGTCCAAACCATTTCTGTCCTTTATTGAGCCCATCTTTGCATGAAATGTTCCCTTGGTATCTGTAATTTTCTTGAAGAGGTCTCTAATCTTTCCCATTCTATTGTTTTCCTCTATTTCTTTGCATTGATCGCTGAGGAAGGCTTTCTTATCTCTCCTTGCTATTCTTTGGAACTCTGCATTCAAATGGGTATATCTTTCCTTTTCTCCTTTGCTTTTCACTCCTCTCCTTTTCACAGCTATTTGTAAGGCCTCCTCAGATGGCCATTTTGCTTTTTTGCAAATCTTTTTCTTGGGGATGGTCTTGCTCCCTGTCTCCTGTACAAGAGGTTCCTGTCACAAACCTCTGTCCATAGTTCACCAGGCACTCTATCTATCAGATCTAGTCCCTTAAATCTATTTCCCACTTTCACTGTATAGACAGAAGGGATTTGATTTAGGTCATACCTGAATGGTCTAGTGGTTTTCCCCACTTTCTTCAGTTTAAGACTGAATTTGGTAATAAGGAGTTCATGATCTGAGCCACAGTCAGCTCCTGGTTTTGTTTTTGTTGACTGTATAGAGCTTCTCCATCTTTGGCTGCAAAGAATATAATCAATCTGATTTCAGTGTTGACCATCTGGTGATGTCCATGTGTAGAGTCTTCTCTTGTATTGTTGGAAGAGGATGTTTGCTATGACCAGTGCGTTCTCTTGGCAGAACTCTGTTAGCCTTTGCCCTGCTTCATTCTGTACTCCAAGGCCAAATTTGCGTGTTACTCCAGGTGTTTCTTGACTTCCAACTTTTGCATTCCAGTCCCCTATAATGAAAAGGACATCTTTTTTGGGTGTTAGTTCTAGCAGGTCTTGTAAGTCTTCATAGAACCGTTCAACTTCAGCTTCTTCAGCATTACTGGTCGGGGTATAGACTTGAATTACTGTGATATTGAATGGTTTGCCTTGGAAATGAACAGAGATTATGCTGTCATTTTTGAGATTGCATCCAAGTACTGCATTTTGGACTCTTTTGTTAACTATGATGGCCACTCCATTTCTTCTGAGGGATTCCTGCCCACAGTAGTAGATATAATGGTCATCTGAGTTAAATTCACCCATTCCAGTCCATCTTAGTTCTCTGATTCCTAGAATGTTGATGTTCACTCTTGCCTTCTCTTGTTTGACCACTTCCAATTTGCCTTGATTCATGGACCTGAGATTCCAGGTTCCTATGCAGTATTGCTGTTTGCAGCGTTGGACCTTGCTTCTGTCACCAGTCCCATCCACAGCTGCGTACTGTCTTTGCTTTGGCTCCATCCCTTCCTTCTTTCAGGACTTATTTCTCCACTGATCTCCAGGAGCATATTGGGCACCTACCGACCTGGGGAGTTCATCTTTCAGTGTCATATTTTTCTGCCTTTTCATACTGCTCATGGGGTTCTCAAGGCAAGAATACTGAAGTGGTTTGCCATTCCCTTCTCCAGCGGGCCACATTCTGTCAGCCCTCTCCACCATGAGCCGTCGGCCTTGGGTGGCCCCACACAGCATGGCCTAGTTTGAGTTAGACATGCTGTGGTCCGTGTGATCAGGTTGGCTAGTTGTCTGTGATTGTGGTTTCAGTCTGTCTGCCCTCTGATGCCTTCTCTCAGCACCTACCGTCTTACTTGGGTTTCTCTTACCTTGGACGTGAGGTATCTCTTCACGGAGGCTCCAGTAAAGCACAGCCACCGCTCCTTACCTTGGACGTGGGGTAGCTCCTCTTGGCCGCTGCCCCTGACCTTGGACGTGAGGTAGCTCCTCTCGGCTGTGCCAGCGCGCTGTCACATATTATCAATATGCATAATATACAACTCTGTCTATGCATTCATCAAATGTAATTTGGTAACGTTTCAAAATTTATAATGTATCTGCTTTTTGACCAGTGATTCTGTTACCAGTAATTCATTCCAGAGACATGTTAGTATGTGTAGACAAAGACATATGGATGAATATGAAAATAGAAACATTGTTAGACTATAGGTAACATAAATGTCTATCAATAGAAGCCTGCTAATAAATGAATATTTCCTGACAATAGTATTTTAAAACTCAATTTAAAATTTTCCCAGATTTATCCCTTTGGTATTAGTTTTGTGAGTTAATGAAATTTAACAACAGATAATAGCTTCTCCTATATGATAATTAACTCTCCCCTTTCTGAGCAGGATACCTGTCTGCTCTATTCTTAAAGTGAATTGATATATTCATTTAACATATTATATTGTGAACTTACCACATAGTAGGCAGTGTTTGAGGTGCTTGCATACAATATTCCTTCCCTCAAGGATCTTATGTTATAGAGAAGAGAGACAGAAAATTTACAATAAATATAGTAATTATATGGAAATAAATTATAAGTAATTATAAGTAAATTATATGGAAGACAATAAGTGGTTTAGAAAAAATGAGCAAGGCAAACAGTGTTTGGACCACTGGAGATGAGGGGAATGCTACAGTTTTATATAGGATCATTAGGACGGATTCCATCGAGAAGGCGACATCTGGAAACATATTTAAAGGAGAAGGGGGAGTTAGCCGAGCAGACATCTGGAGTGTTTAAGTCAGTGTAGCTGGATTGAGGAATGAGAGAAGAGTAATAGGAGATGAAGTTAGGTGAATAATGGAAAACCACATCATACAGGGCCTTGTAGAACATTTGAACGACTATGGCTTCTGAGTGAGATGGGGAACCCTTGGAGATTTTGAGCAAAGGAATGATGGGATCTGATTTATGTGTTGAATGGGTGCTGTGCTGAAAAGAGCTTATTTTCATGCAGATCAGAGTTGGTGACATCTTGAATGAGTGTCATTGTGAAGAAGATGACCAGCAGGTGAAGCTGAGAGTGGAGTTGTCTGAATTTCCCAACAGTACTTGATGGAATTTGAAAGACAGGAGTCAAAGATAATTCCTCATCAATTAAAATGATAAAGGCTGTGGGTGATCAGTTTGGGAAGGAGGATTAGGTGGTCAGTTTTGGATAGCTTAAATTTGATAGGTGAGATATCTAACTGGAGACTTCAGCTAGGCAGTGAGGAATACAAATCTAGAGTTTAGAAGGGGTTAGGGCCACAGTTTTAAATTTGGAAGCCACTGGCATGTGATGAGTATTTAAAGCCATGAGAGCTGATGAGATCACAAAAGGAGTGAGCACAGATGCCCCAACATTGTGAGGCTGGGCAGAAGAGGCGGAATCAGCCAAGAGTACCAGGAGCCTGTGCTAGACAGCAGCTTCCCACCGGCTGTCTCTTTTACACAGGGTGGCGCATATGTATGTCAATGCTAAGTTTGCCCCACTCTCTCCTTCTGTCGTGTCCGCAAGTCCATTCTCTGCGTCTGCGTCTTTATTACTGCCTTGCAGATAGGTTTTATAGAAGGGTGGGGAGAGTGGGAGAGAGGCTCAAGAGGGAGAGGATATATGTATACCTATGGATGATTTACATTGTTGTACAGCAGAAATTAACACAATATTGTAAAGCACTTATACTCCAGTTAAGTAAGAATATGAGGAACCACTGGTGAAGCAAGAAGAAAACAAAGGGAGTGTATTCTGGAAACCGAATGAAAAAAGAGTTTCAAGGAGACAGGAGAGATCAATTCTGCCAAATGTTATGGAGAAGTAAAGTAAGCTAAGGACTAAAGGTGGGTCACAGGGGTCATTGACATAGTGGTCATTGTAGTATAAACACTACAGTCTTGATAATGACTATGAAAGGATTTTTGTTTTAGAGTTGAAATAGAGGAACTCATGGTTAAGGCATATTAAAGGGATTGTATTAGCAGGATAACTTTAAGAAAAGTTGTCATTTTGAGCCAACAGATGTTTGGAAACATTTAAGTAATAGTACAAAGCAGAATTATATAGATTAGATTATATCATAATTCTTTTTATTGTTTGTAAAAAGAATAAATTTGCGTTAACAACAAGGGCCTACTGTATAGCACAGGGAACTATCTTCATATAATATCTTATAATAACCTGTAATGGAAAAGAATCTGAACAAGAATATATATATATATATTTTGAAAGGGAGTGTATTCTGAAACTTAATGAAAAAAGTTTCAAGGAGGAGGGAGAGATCAATTCTGCCAAAGGCTGTTGAGAAGTCAAGTAAGCTAAAGACTACTTGACTTCCAGAATATATATATATATATTTATATACATACATATAGATGTAGATTTATGTATAACCAAATCAGGCTTTCCTGGTGATTCAGACAGTAAAGAATCCTCCTACAATGTGGAAGACTTGGGTTCGATCCCTGGGCTGGGAAGATCCCTTGGAGGAGGGGATGGCAACCCACTCCAATATTCTTGTCTGGAGAATCCCCATGGACAGAGGATCCTGGCGGGCTACAGTCCATGGGGTTGCAAAGAGTCAGACACAACGGAGTGACTAAGCACATAACCAAATCTCCTTGCTATACACTGTAAATCAACTGTTGTTGTTCAGTTGCCCAGTCCTGTCTGACTCTCTGTGATCCCATGGACTGCTGCACAGCAGCCTCCCTGTCTCTCACCATCTTCTGGAGTTTGCCCAAGTTCATGTCCATTGTATCGGTGACACTGTCCAGCCATCTCATTCTCTGATGCCCTCTTCTCCTTCTGCCCTTGATCTTTCCCAACAACAGCGGCTTTTCCAACAAGTCATCTGTTGGCATCAGATGACCAAAATACTGGAGCTTCAGCTTCGGCGTCAGTCCTTCCAGTGAATATTTAGGGTTGATCTCCCTTGAGATTGACTGGTTTGATCTTCTTGCTTTCCAAGGGACTTTCGGGAATCTTCTCTAGCACCACAATTAGAAGGCGTCAATTCTTTGGCGTTCTACTTTCTTTAAGGTCCTGCTCTCACAATCCTGTGTGACCACTGGGAGGAACATAGCCTTGACTATATGGACCTTTGCTGGCAGAGCAATGTCTCTGTTTTTCAACACAGTATCTAGGTTTGTCAACTATATACTTCAATAAAAAAAGAAAGAAGAATAAGTTCTTGATTCAGATTTGGAATGTCATTACTTCTGTGCTGCTTTAGTCTAGTCCCTGCACTGGCAGGCAGATTCCCTTACCACTGCACTAGCTGGGAAGTGGGAGGGAACGTCAGTGAGGGCAACAAATCTCGGCTCTCTTGTTGCTTTGTAACTGTGTAAAGTAGTCCTTAGTCTTTTAAGAAAACGTACTATTTGATTATTTTTCACATCATCTGAGATTGAATTAAAGCAGAATGTCAACTTTGCCATCTCAATATTTTATGAAGGAAGAAATCTTCAAAATCTGATGCTGTTAGACCTCACGGCCTTTTCCTGGGACCCGTCGCTCCAAAGACCACCAAGACTCGGATTCGATGCAAACAGCAAGAGGATTTATTAAGCCGGTGCGCCGGGGTTCAGTCACCTCCGAGGAGGAACGAACCCCGAACAGTGGTTACAGAGCAGTGTTTAAGCATAAGAGTTACAAACAGGTGCAGGTAGGGTGGGGAGCGCCCGATTGGTGAGCAGGTTTTGACCTTTACGTGGATAGGTTTGTATGCTTATCAGGTTGAAACGGCTGATTGGACCACATTACCACATTTCAACGGTTAGCTAATTCTCGGAAAAACACTCTCCTGGAAAGTCCCTGAGGGAAAAGCAAACAGCCTCTCTAGGGGGTCCCTGAGGGGGTCAGCCTGGAGGCCTGAGATAAAAGTTTGCTGCCTGAGTGAGCCTAAAGGCCTCATTCCATGAGATAAGGGCCTATTGCTTATAGTTAGCAAAATTTTAACTTTCCTTCTCATTCCAACATCTATAATAAATCATCTTTGATCCAGAATAGTAAAGAATATAAAGAGTGTGAATAAAAGAAGAAAGTGCTAGGGAAAAATGAGATACCTTGTTCTTCCACTTATCTCAGTTGAAACTAAGTATCTATTAGTATCATAAATTGCCAATACTATGACCACAAAAACATTTCAGCAGTTGACAAGGCTAAAAAATGATTATTCATGCACTGTATCAAGTGTTTTGATTCCTAAGCTGTTAATAATAAAGTTGTACTAGTAATTTTTTTTTAATTGAGTTCAAGATTTATTCTCAAATCCAGGGGCTATGATAAGATATCTGGCATCAATCTTGGCTTTGGCTGAATACTGCTTTTAACCCTTGACCACTTAGTATGCCATAAAAACAGATATTCTGATATTCTGATGGTAAACATGAATTATTTTTTTCTGAAGACAGCGGCCAAAATATGAGAATAACAGAGGTGTAATGTTTGTGTATCAGTGGCATGTTAGGATCATGACAAACTTTTCATTAGTTAGAAGGGTTCTCAGCCCCAGATAAGCTGTCCACTGAGCAAAATGCATGGAGGCAACTTAGTGGAATTTTGCCCTTCTGCCATATAGAATATATCCTATTAGCAACAGCTACAAACCTAGGGTAAGTTGTTTTAGGCCTTGGAGTTGAAAAACAAACTTATTTAAGGATGTAGTTAAAAAAAATGTTTAGTATCTAACATTTAAAACTTCTGTGCAAAATAATTTTTATAGATCTTTATGTTGTTGCTTTTTCCTAGAACCTCCATTTCACCTGCCTTACCTTTCGCCTCTCAAAAATTGCCTCTTCAAGGGCGCTAAGGCACTTTTCTTCACCAGGAACTAGCTCCTAGGAAGTTAAGAACACATCAGTAGGTATCCATAGTATGTTGATTGTGTCATAGTGCTTGAATTAATGCAGTGGTTCTCAAATTTGGCCTCTATTAGACTTATCTGGAGGGACTGTTAAAACTACAGATGGGTGGGTTCTACCACCAGATTGCTAACTGAGTAAGTCTGGAATAGGATGCAAAAATTTACATTTCTGACAAGTTCCCATATGATGCTGATAATACTTATTAGCATAATTTTATTTTAGCAACAACTTTATCTAAAGGCAGAATTCTATTATAATATTGATTTGCAGAATAAGGGGGTCCCCAGTGATGTTTCTATTCTTTTCATTAACAGGCACCCCCTCCCTTACTCTCCCACCATCTTCCCCTTCCCAAGGCAGCCTGGAAACAAGAGCAAGGTTTGCCGGGTTGGACTTTTCTTCACAAGGAAAGATACTCCAAATGGTCCCCTTGCCACGAGGAACTGAAGAAGTTGAGGATAAGCCTGGACAACAATGTGGTCCATTGATTGTAGAGTCAAAATATATTATAGCTTAGGATACTAGGCTCCAGAAGCAAATATTTAGAAGTAGATCTGAAAGTAAAGGTCAAAAATGTTGACAACAACATATGCATTTAGTTTTCTGCTCATTTCTATGTTTAAAGGTTTTCTTATTGTCTGCCCAAATATTTGTTGACTTGAGAACTGATCAAAGGGATAAGATGAAAAAAACTTTTGTCTGTGACCTTACTCTTTGGCTTATGTTCATTAAAATGATAAAACTGGATGAGGTAATTTTTATTCTGCTGTTTTCTTTTCTTTTTCACTCTTCATTCTGCTTTTAGATGGCTCTTTCTCTTGCTTCACTTTCCCTATAGGCATCTTCCATTGTTAGTACTATCTGTAGTTCAAAAGTCTTTTCAGATGTAAAATTCTCTCCTGCATTTAACGTCTGGCTTTTAATTTTTAATGTCATTCTTTTTTCCCCCCAAACCTACTACTTGTATTTTTCTTTTCCTTGAATTTGATCTTCTTGGCAGCTGGCATTATCTCCTTTATTTCATCTGGCTCATGTAAATATTGTCAAAGCACTCACCTCTGTTTTACCCCAGAGGAGAAACTAGTGGATAAAGAATATGCTATACCTTTTCTTTCCTTCAGAGAACAGATAGCTATTTTGCTTGAAATGTCTCTTGTAAATTTCTTTATATTTCCCTTTAATAATTAATCTAGTCTTTGTTATTTAAAAAACAATGTCACCCTCTTCTAAGATTTGTTTTATGTTGAAAACAGTAAATGCACAGAATTCTGTGCATTTCTACCACCCATAGGAAAAGAAAATATCATAAGGAATGAAGAAAGATCATAAGCGAGGAATAGAACACCATTTCACCTATTGTATTCCTTCCTTTTTATTTAGGACAATTGTGTAAGATTTCAAATTTTATATAAATGCCTTAAATCTATATTGATATGATTCTTAGCCCTAAGTATTTAAGTGGTAATAATATTAGGCTATATTTCCTAAAATACAAAAAATATCTGTTTTTAAAATAGCAATGGGGTTATCTCTAGGAGACATCAGCTCAATGTATTATCTGCAATTTTTGGTCAGTGAGGTTTTCTATTCTAGTTTTAATGATAGCTTTTGTTTGTGGCATAATTGGGTATCTTGTTGACTCTGTCCTTTCCTAGGATCCAACCAAATTATATTCATTTTGTTAAGACTTTTCCAGCAGACAGAAAAGGGTAATGTTAATGACTTGTAATATTTTGACCTTGTTGACATGGTGTGTGGACCAGAATAACAAAGAAAATTATTTATTTAGAGAAGTTGCTGTCAACTATCCCTGTGCCTCAGAACCATCTGGAGAGTTAAATAAAAACTACCGATGCCAGGAAGGAGGATCAAGATGGTGCAGGAGTGCACTGAGCTCACCTCCCTCCATGGACACATCAGAAACTAAGATGCCAGAGCTCAACTCTCAGAAATTTGACTTTGGTTAGCTTTGGGGCAGGTGGCAAGGAGTCAGTATTTTAGAAAATTTCTAAGTTGACTCTGACATGCAGTTCGGATTGTGAACCATTGATTTTTCATCAGATTGATAAACTGCACACAGGTGTGAAAACATCTTCATGGCACTAGGCAAACCACAACTTCTTAGCATCTTTTTTTTTTTTTTTTGGTATATCACTTGAAGTCCTAGGAGATGACTTGAACTCTGATGCCACCACGCTGGTTAAGTTTGTCCTTGCCTTTTCATCCACATGGTTATTATATGCTGTTCCTTTGAGAATAAATATAAATGTCCAAATTATCGATGAAAATCAGTGTCAGGGGGTTGAAGAGTGGCGAAGGCAGAGGGCATCGATTACAGTTGCGACAATGAACAAGAATGCATGTGCTTTTGCTTCTGAATTTGGAAAAGTGTGTTGCTGATCTAGTGATATCCATCATGTCAACCTCATCTACAAACTTACTGTTGTCTGTCTATAGAGATGTGACATTAAGTAGCCCATATACTCTGTTATTTATTTGTTTATAGGTTAATTGTTCAGAATATTGATCTCCTGTTCTCATTTTCCCATTCTTTCTCAAGCACCCTTTCAAATCAACAGACATAAACTAGGACAAATTCTTCCACACAGGGGACTCTTAAATGATGCTGATTCTTTACTTGGTGCCTTTTAAAGTCACTCTTGCAAGAAGGAATAATCCAATATAAATTTTGCTACCACTCCAGAAACTGCTGCAAGGTTGTAGGCCATCATTTTTAGAGAGAGGCAGGGAACCAATTGGATTTACTAAATGATGCAGTGATAAAGAATCTGCCTGCTAACACAGGAGACTTAAGAAATACAGATTCGATCCCTGGATCAGGAAGATCCCCTGGAGTAGGCAATGGCAACCTTCTGAAGCATTCTTGTCTGGGAAATCCCATGGACAGAGGAGCCTAGGAGGCTACAGTCAGTCCATGGGGTCATAAAAAGTCAGATGTGACTGAGCACAAGGAACTAATTGGAAGACTCCCAATTTTTGACCACTTGACCTTTGGATTAATTCAGCAGTGGATATAGAGAGGGAGGCCTTTAACTTGCCAAAAAATTCTACAAATTTTTCAAAGAAATACCTTGAAGATATATTATTCAACTATGTGAGAGCTTCTGTGGAACTCTAAACCTGCTTTTAATAATGCAATAAAAAAGTAAAAGCTTAATTCTGAACAGTGGGGATACAGACTGCAACTTGACTCCCCCCCTTTTTTTACTTCCCATAGTTGTAATTACACTGTAACTTCTGCCTAAATTTTGTAATGCATTTGTTTTCTTTATTTAGCAAAAAGTAAATTGAGAGCCTGCTGTGTGGCCAGTGGTTGGGTAGATAAAGAGAGGTTGGGTTAGGGGCTTGCAACGGAGTTTAATTCCTTGATGGGGTTGCGTGTAAACAGAATTGGAAGCCTCAGGCTGGAGGGCTTGCAGGGAGGCAGCACCTGAGGTAGAGCCCCCATTTTGGCCTCTGGGCCCAAGAAATCACCCAGAATCTGAGGTGACCTCTAAGAATGAGGGTAGAGAAGCTATTAGACTCTAAGAACTAGAAACTGAATGCGAAGGGAAGGAAGATTCCAAAATTGAGGCCTCAGTAGCAATGAGGGCTCAAAAGCAGAAGACAGAAATGTCAATGCAGAAAGGAATCCAAGGAGCAAAGACAGCTAACACAGGGGGGTGAGAGCTGGCAGAGATGCTGGAAATGGAATGGAGTGTGGGAAGACGGGCCAGAGTCTTGGGAGAATTCAGCCCGGCAAGAGCAGATTGCTTTGCTGCTGCTGCTGCTGCTAAGTCACTTCAGTCGTGTCCGACTCTGTGCGACCCCATAGACGGCACCCACCAGGTTCCCCTGTCCCTGGGATTCTCCAGGCAAGAATACTGGAGTGGGTTGCCATTTCCTTCTCCAATGCATGAAAGAGAAAAGTGAAAGTGAAGTCGCTCAGTCTGTCCGACTGTTAGCGACCCCATGGACTGCAGCCCACCAGGCTANTCCGACTCTGTGTGACCCCATAGACGGCAGCCCACCAGGCTCCCCCATCCCTGGGATTCTCCAGGCAAGAATACTGGAGTGGGTTGCCATTTCCTTCTCCAATGCATGAAAGAGAAAAGTGAAAGTGAAGTCGCTCAGTCTGTCCGACTGTTAGCGACCCCATGGACTGCAGCCCACCAGGCTACTCCGTCCATTGGATTTTCCAGGCAAGAGTACTGGGGTGGGGTGCCATTGCCTTCCCCGGCAGATTGCTTTAGCTGTCTGAATTTTGCTATTGACTTTAATGCTATTTATTTTTTATATCTTCTTTTCTCTTTTGGCATTATGATTAAGAAACATATTTTACTCTCACAGGATCTAAGAAACACTCTATATTGGACAGAGACAGTTCCACTGGTGAACAGTTTGTTTCCTGAAAACACTGTTGGCAGCCTCAGTCAGATGAGATTTTAGGGACATTTTTAAACTATAACTTCCAGGTTTTTTCCTGTACTAAGGATCTATGTATGTCTAGGATCATATTTGCACTCGTGTGCTTTGGTTGAGTAAACTGTGTTTTCTTAGCCATTCACAGGGCACAGGTAGAATGGTATATGCTGAGTATGGAACTTTCTGCAACTCCAAAGATCATAGCCATTACTGAAACAGTGGTATATAATTACAACCAGTGAGAAGTGTGTTCTGCTACAAGCAACAGAGAGCCCCTCAAAACTGGATTAAACACATGAAGATTTATTTGTCTCTGGTACCAAGAAGTCCAGGGATGGTCTCTTGTGATGCCAGCAGAGTCCTGGTTCTTTTCCATCTGCACGTCTTTGGTGTATAGGCTTTACTGTCTTGCTTTTGGATGTATGGTCTCTAAGTGACTCTCACTTCAGCATTCCAGGCAGTATGAAGAGGAAACAGTGTTGTGTGGCTTGTATGGAGTTGGGAATCATTTCTTTCCAATAACAGAAATCCTCAGTTTGAATATCAGTCATGCAGCCATTTAGGATTGCAGGCAAGTACAAGAAAATGAGTATTTTTATTTTGCCGTTTTGTCAGGTTAGATGGTGGAAAGGATTTGGATAGACGGCTACCAGTGTCACACAAAAGCTTATGGATAAATGTAGGAGTAGATGCATTCTTAATATTTGAGAATTAGACCAATTACTGGACTTTCCAAGTGGCTCAGTGGTAAGAATCCACCTGATAAGCAGGAGATGAAAGTTCGATTCCTGGGTCAGGAAGATCCCCTGGAGAAGGAAATGGCAACCCACTCCAGTATTCTTCCCCGGGAAATCCCGGGACAGGGGAGCCTGGCAGGCTGCAGTCCATGGAACTGCAAAAGAGTTGGACACGACTTAGCAACTAAACAACAACAACTGTGTCTAAATTAATAGTGAGAGAAAGCAGATAATCTCTGCATCAACCATAGTCCTCCAAATGCAATTGGATCACCTGGCTCTCTTTATTTGTTTTTTGATGATTTATTTCTTTGGCCGTGTTGGGTCTTCGTTGCGGTGCAGGAGATCTTCTGTTGCAGCACAGGGACTCGTGGCTGGGGGCTCAGCAGTTGCCGTGTGTGAGCTTCGTTGCTCTGTGGCATGTGGGATCATAGTTCCCCAACCGGATCAAACTCGTGTCTCCTGCACTGCAAGGTGGTTTCTTAACCACTGGACCACCAGGGAAGTCCCTCACCTGGGCATCCTGCCCTTGAGAGCAGATCAAAACCATGTGTGAGATAAGATCCTGTGGTTTTTAGTCAACTAGACTGGCTTCAGATTACTCACTAGACCTGCCATCATCTTTTTATTTCCTTGGCTGTTGTATCACTTGAAATTATGGTCTCATTTCTCAGGACTGCCTCAGACTCTGCTTCTTTGGGTGACCTGATTGTCTAGATTACTGGCTCTGGTTCATCCTACCCCTTTTGTTTTATTATGGTGTTTTGATCCTTTAGCTCTGAAGAAAGACATTCTCATGCCCTTGGGACAGAAGCCACAAGTGCTCTGTGGATAGAGTTTAGGTGCAGCAGCAATAGGTTTAAATGAGGGTCTGGAACACTCTGTTGAAGATGGGTTTGTGTAGAAAGGGTTTAGTTTTTGCTTAGATTCTCTGTTTATTCAGATGGAGGTCAATGAGACTGATACATAAAATGTTTCCTATTTGCTTCCTGGACGGGCCACTGCCATAGATGTAGTAGGCTGGGCCTCTGTGCATGAATACAGTTTATCCCGAGATTATAGAGCAATGTTTGGCAACCTGGTGGCAGTCTAACTTTCTGACCTCTGTTTTCCTAGCTGCAATTTTTCTGAATAAAAAAAGTAGGCACATCTAAAAAATGTAGAGGAATATTTTTTTTAAATGAGGGGTGCTATATACAGTAATATTTTTTCTTATTCAGAAAAGAGATCATATTCTTCTTTTTATGAGTGATTGCTTAATCCAAACAATATTGAGAGGGTGTATTAGACCTAAGAAGGGAGGCGAAGCAGAGTTGGAGAAGGTGATAGCAGGGAATATTAACAGGGCAGCACAGGTGGTTGCACAAGGAAGGAATGTGCCCATGATGTGCCCACCTGGGTTTTCTTGTCTTTGATTTTCTGAAGTGCTGGCCTGATTCTCATATTTATAGAACTTTACCTTTGGCTTCAGAATGACTGAATAAGGGGTAACATTGATATAAGACCGGAAATCACTCAGAAGAGTTGAGACACGGCTAGGTGTCACAGGAAGTGGAAAAGCTGAGTCAGCTGTATGATTTCTCCAGGTGAAAGGCCACAGTAATCACAGATGTCTAAACTTGGAGGGAAATGTCTCAGAAATGCTTTCTGATGTACAGTCTGAATATTCTTTTGGAATTAAACAATATCCCCAGGGAAAACAAGAATCTTAGATAATTTTCTTTAAAACATTTATTTTAGTCATGAAAAGTAATGTATCTCTTTTATAAACGTAAAGAATACAGAATCTTTCTCACTTTTTAAAATCAACTTTTTCCTTGGATTGGTATGTCCTTTAAGTTTATTTCATTTACAAATTGATTAAAACTGAGTTAGTGACCTTCAGTTAGATTGTTGGCTTCTGGTCTTTCTCTAGAACCTACCCAACCCTTTAATGTGGTCCTCCCCATCAGTCTTTTCTTCCCTTGGAAACCACTACCTATTGGTAGAGAAATTCTAGAATGTATGCTATTTATTCCCACAGTCTTTTTGCTACTGAGCCTCATTGCCTCAAACAGATTGCAAGTAAATCATCTTTAATATTCTCTTGATGCATATTCATTTTGTGTGTCAGTTGGTAAATACCATTGTGAAATAAATATGGCATTGTTTATTAAATATAGTTCACAGTTTGGTCATTTTCCCCTCAAAAGTTAGAAGCAGTAAAAACACATTCTTATATTTTGGTTGATCTGTTACAATCAGGCTAATCATATAGAGAAAACAACAACAAAAAACCCCCCAAACTTACATTTAAGTTTGGAGGTCACTGATTCTTGCCTTCTTATTAAGAGTTGTTTCATGAGGTTAAGTCAACAGTGCTACATGAAACAAAAGTGTTATGTCCAAAAGGACAGGCTTTTTGGATTCTCGTAATGGGACTCTAGTAGCTGATCTTGAGCACTGTTTAAGATAGGGAAGAATTGAGCTCAAGAGGACCTCTACAATTTGAGTCAAATCCATCAATATTTAACAAAAGAAGTTTGAACTCAGTATGCACTCAGTAACTGATAGCTATGTAAGAAAGGGGATGTTGCTTTTTTTACTCATTCAAGAAAGATTATTTCTCTCTGAGTAAAGAATGCGGGGATGTGTAGGTTAGATGACAGAAGGAGTTTCCTTCTGACTGGGATTTCTTTTGTGGTTTTTGGGCTCTCTTTTCCATGAGGGAGGTGGTTTTCAGCATGTAGAGCCATGAGCAGTTTCTTCACGAGCAGTTTCTTCAGGTGACCTAAGTGCTGTTTTATCAGTAATATGATAGTGTCTATAATCTGGGTTCTACTATCTATACATGTGTTTCCCAGGTGGCTCAGCAGTAAAGAATCTGCCTGCCAATTAGGAGACATGGGTTTGATCCTTGAGTCAGGAAGATCCCCTGGAGGAAGAAATGGCAACCCACTCCAGTATTCTTGCCTGGAGAATCCCAGGGACAGAGGAGCCTAGTGGGCTGCTGTCTATGGGGTCGCACAGAGTCGGACCCGACTGAAGTGACTTAGCAGCAGCAGCAAGTGAGAACAGATGGGGTAGATGACCTGTGGTGTCTTTGAGACCATTAATGAGAAATTTGCCATGCTCCAACATATGAATGAAAATGTTTTCTTAAAAAAAAAAAAAAGACTTCAATTTCTGCCTCAAAGTGAACTTATAAGATTTTTAAAAGGCTGATTTACCTGTAAAAAATTCAGTGAACCATAAAACCATGCATCATATACTAAAAGAATCGGAATCCTTTATGTCAGATATCTCATGGGAACCCAAATGTCACTGGAAACTTAGTTTCTTTTTTTTTTTTTTAGAATCATGAATGATTTCACTTTCTTTCTCTAAAAGCCCATAGACTTTTTTTTTTCTTAAATTTTTTTATTTTATTTTATTTTTTGTATTTATTTATTTTTTTACATGAACTCCCAAACATGAACCCCCCTCCCACCTCCCACCCCACATCATCCCTCCAGATCATCCCCATACACCAGCCCCAAGCATCCTGCATCCTGCATTGAACATAGACTGGCAATTCATTTCTTACATGATAGTATACATATTTCAATGCTATTCTCCCAAATCATCCCACCCTCTCCCTCTCCCTCTCCTTCTCCCTCAGAGTCCATAAGACCGCTCTACACATCTGTATCTCTTTTGTTGTCTTGCATACAGGGTCCTCATTACCATCTTTCTAAATTCCATATATATGTGTTAGTATACTGTATTGGTGTTTTTCTTTCTGGCTTACTTCACTCTGTATAATTGGTTCCAGTTTCATCCATCTTATTAGAACTGATTCAAATGTATTCTTTTTAATGGCTGAGTAATACTCCATTTTATTTATTTTTTTACACGAACTCCCAAACATGAACCCCCCTCCCACCTCCCACCCCACATCATCCCTCCAGATCATCCCCATACACCAGCCCCAAGCATCCTGCATCCTGCATTGAACATAGACTGGCAATTCATTTCTTACATGATAGTATACATATTTCAATGCTATTCTCCCAAATCATCCCACCCTCTCCCTCTCCCTCTCCTTCTCCCTCAGAGTCCATAAGTCCGCTCTACACATCTGTATCTCTTTTGTTGTCTTGCATACAGGGTCCTCATTACCATCTTTCTAAATACCATATATATGTGTTAGTATACTGTATTGGTGTTTTTCTTTCTGGCTTACTTCACTCTGTATAATTGGTTCCAGTTTCATCCATCTTATTAGAACCGAAGTCTACATCTCCCTCTCTTGCTGGAAAAGACTGGTGGGTGAGGACCCAAGGATAGCCCATGTTTGCTTTGGCTATCATCACAAGGTTGGGAAAAAAAACACGAACCAATACACTTTTCTCACTTGTTTATTTGAATTAAGAAACATAAAGGGACGTTTCCAGTTAACTGGTGAAACCTGAGGTCAAAGGGTGAGGATCCTGAGAGTTGGAGCAAACTTATGAATCAGTACAAACCATGAGGCTTCTCTTCATTGAAGAGCTGAAAATGGAGCAAGCATCCACAGAGAAAATGAGATGCCTTAAGGGAGAGATTATAGGTCTTCTCTGCTTTTAGTATCTGGAAACCTCTTGAAAATACACCATCAGTCCTGAGATTCAAGATACTTACTGTATTTTTAAAGTACATTTCACTTTACTTGCAATTTTATTTCTTCTTTTTGCAGCCAAACTAGCCATACTAGAGTAATCTGTTTTACTTAAACACAAATAATTTTTGCAGGGATGCATTCAAGAAGCAATATTTTTCACATTCTTTATTTCATTGCTTCATTTTACTTCTACAGCAAATACATTTTTCCTGATATACAACATTTATTATTAGTGTGAATAATTTTAAAGGATACATTAGAGACATAAAATTTTGGAAAGCTGAATGCAAAATACATTTGAATACTTTGATCCATATCAATTTTGTAAGATCAATTTTTATTTTTAGTAATTCCAATATGGGCTTCCCTGGTGGCTCAGTGGTAAAGAATCTGCCTGCCAATGCAGGAGGTGTGGGTCCAGTTCCTGGGGTGGGAAGACCCCTTGAAGAAGCAAATGGCAGCCCACTCCATTATTCTTGCTTGGGAAATTCCATGGACAAAGGAGCCTGGCAGGC
The DNA here is from genome assembly GCA_006410675.1 of Oreotragus oreotragus. Classification (NCBI taxonomy): domain Eukaryota; kingdom Metazoa; phylum Chordata; class Mammalia; order Artiodactyla; family Bovidae; genus Oreotragus; species Oreotragus oreotragus. The sequence continues at coordinate 252,268 of SJYX01007891.1, read as the reverse complement.
TACAGTCCATGTGGTCACAAGAGTTGGTCAAGACTTAGCAACTAAACAGCAATAACAATTGTGAAATATGCTATATGCTCTTTTCTGAGTTACAAGTTGTATTCACTGGTTAATGGGGATGGTGATGAACAATTTAATGAGGAGGGGAAAATGCCAACTTTGTAAATGTGTAGAAGTAACTAGATATTTGATGCAAATGTTAAAGTTTCCATGTGTATAGATATTGTCTCATTGACCTATAAAATAAATCATTTTATTTTATTGAATAATGGCTTCCAGTTGGAGACTTATGGATTTACTTTAAAGTTTTACTCTTGATGGGATCTTATCTCCTCCCCAGCTGTGGCTTTGGCAGCTGGATGTGGAGGAGGCGCAGGTTGACACCCAGCTCTGAGTTTTCCCTTCCCACCAATCCCATTTCTCTGGTGTTGTGGACAAGAAGGAAGCCTGTGGCAGGCATAGATCTTTTGTCGTGCCCATGTGTCAGATTGGAGGTGGATTGGTGTCCTCCCTTAGGCTTAGACAGGTTCTAGCTGATACTGGTGGTACCTGCTGGCATGAATGTTTCCATCCAGATGGTGTGCTTGGTTTTCTTTGAGTGGCATTTACCTTTATCCCTGCTCTCTCTGTCACTGAAGAATCCCCTAGAGAAGCAGATGTGTCTTATCTTTTCTTCTCCAGCAGTAGCTACCTCAACCACTTCTTTGGATTGGACATCCCATCTATTGGTTCAGCAACTGCCTGGGCTTCTCAGCCCATCTCTGCCTTTTTCTGTGGAGCTGAGATGTTTATCTCCCTTCTCTGAGGGTTGTGGAGAGCTGGGACAAGGTGTCTAAAACACCAAACCTTAAACTCCTGTGGCATGGGCTGCTCCAGGGGTCTCCATCATTCAGATCTCTAAACCAGAAGGAGGCATCATTCTTTATGTTCAAGATTAAGCTCTAAACTTTAAATCAGTGAAGTACCCACCTCCTCCTCTCCACAGCAGGGAAAGCAGACCAAAAATGATAATACAACAAACCTTTAGAGTTCTCCAAAGAACTCTTCCTCATGAATCCCTTAGTATGATGCCCCTTCTCAGCACATCACCAGCAAGGGCCTGAGGACTCTGTGGCTCAGCTACCCTCCAGCCAGATAACTAGATATCTTTAACTTTTTCTGGAAACTCCAGTCTTCATGAATGGCAACCTTGGCTTTTGAGAGAGGAACATCCCTGATTCCACTATCTTTTCTTCACAAATACTGCAACACCTGTCTCACATGGCTCCCCTCTCTTCTTTCAGGATATGAGGATTAGTGAGTTGGGGATCGACCACTTGGTGAAAACTCTGCACTGTGCCTCTTAACAAGTCCTGCTGTGGGGTGGCCGGCTCCAGCTCCAGCTGAGGACAGCTCCTTGTCAGCAGGGGATAACTTCTGCCTTTTGTCCAGAATAACACAGAAAATCCCACTTTACCTATAAATTAGAGACAATATTTGTCCCCAACTCTTAACATTTTATTCAGTGTTTTTCAAATAATTGGAACTTAGTAAGCCTTTTTTAAAAATAAAGATGGGAACAGTTTGGATAAGGCCAGCTTTAATTTCAAGAAAAAAAATTTAAGAAGCTTCCAAGAGAGATGGAAAATGTCTGATAGAATGAAAGGGTATGTAGAGGTTAGAATGGATTTATGAGAAAATATCAGTTCCAAGTAATCTGACATAATTCCCTGCTGACATTCTCTGATGAAAATTAATGATTGGAAGATGATGTAGTAAGATACTGTACACAATTTAACTCAGGCAAAGTTGTACATTTTATAAAATAGTGGTGGAAAGGGATTTGGGACTCAGTATTAAACAGCTAATGAACAGAAAAAATATCAAGTTTTAGTTTATGCCTATAAAAAGATGAAAATATCAAATATTCCAATTGTGTCTTTTTTTCAAAACTTATTTGACTTTTATTTGACTGACTTGACCAAATTGACTTGCTGTTTTTGAGCCATGGAAATAGAGTTGTGACGTGCTATTGGAGGAAACAAAATAAATGCAGATGGGCTTGGCTATGTATGATATATTTTTATGTTTATATTGCTGTTTGTGGGGTTGACTTGCATAATACAATTACCCATTCACATTTCCTTTAAAGTTTTCCAGTTTTTTAAAAATGGAGAATTATATTCAGAGTAGGGTAGACTTTAGGAAGATTTGAAAAGAAGAAGTTGTCAGTTCTGCTGTCTATAGGCACCCTGGCCCTCTAAAATTTAGTTAAGGCTCTCATTCCTTTTAAAAATTATTCCTTACTGAATTCCTAGTGTATTAGCTCTTTAATGTGTCTCCCAATAGACATGGTAAACTACTTAAAGGTTGTACCCTATTCATCTTTGCATTGCTAGTAATGATCACAGAACCCAGAACACTGTGCTGCTGCTGCTAAGTCATTTCAGTCGTGTCCGACTCTGTGTGACCCCACTGACAGCAGCCCACCAAGCTCCCCCGTCCCTGGGATTCTCCAGGCAAGAAGACTGGAGTGGGTTGCTGTTTCCTTCTCCAATGCATGAAAGTGAAAAGTGAAAGTGAAGTCACTCAGTCGTGTCCGACTCTTCACGACCCCAGGGATTGTAGCCTACCAGGCTCCTCCATCCATGTAATTTTCCAGGCAAGAGTATTGGAGTGGGGTGCCATTTCCTTCCCCCCAGCACACTGTAGGCACACAATAATAGCTTAATGCATGAATAATTATTGGAAGCCCCTATGCTAGTCTTACATTCTAACCCAGGTATTTCATAGACCTAGAGCGAGAACCTAGTTGTCCAGTGTTCCTGATGATGTTGGTTTCTCTCTAACCTCTGATATGGTTACTCAGTCCTTGATTTATGGATGAATTAATAACGGATATTAGGATTTTTCTCTTGCAATGCACCTTGTTTGGGACATTTCTGACTTCTCAGGCCTTGCCACCCACCAGTCAGCATAGAACCCCACAACCATGCCAGCATTTAATATTTGTATATGTCAATTCACTACTGAAAAGCAATGTTTGATTTTCTTTATTACTGTAGTAAATAGTGATATTTTTATGTGCTAATTTGCCATTTGTATTTATTTTTTTGTAAATTGACCAATTGTTTCTCTGTTAATATTTCTCTGAAGATGTTTGTATTTCCTGATGATTCTTTGCATTTTAAGAATATGGATTTTTTTCTGTCATATGAATTGCAAATTCTTTTTCACAATTTAAAATTTTATCATAATTTTTATTTTTTTGGTGCTTAGACATTTAACCACCATTGCAATGAACATGAACTTGGGCAAACTCCAGGGGATGGTGAAAGACAGGGAGGTCTGGCGTGCTGCATTCCATGGGGTTGCAGAGTCAGACATGACTGGGCGACTGAACAAGACATTTAATAATTTTATATAGAAAAAAATCCTTTTTAGGTTTATTTTATAATATTCTTTTATTGTGTCTACCTTTGCTGTCATTTCCTAAAAGTAGTTCTGGAATTATATTCTTGCAGTTTCATAATTTTTAAAAAACATTTAAATCTTTAATCACTCTGAAATTAGTAAGTAAAATTCTTTTTGTCTCTAATATTTGGTCTAAAATCTCACTCGTAGGTACTTAATAAATATTTGTTAAATTTAGTTGTCTCCTTTAAAAAAATTTACAGTGGAATCTCTTAGACTATAATAATTACCATCACCTGGAAACCTGCCTGGAGGGCTACAGTCCATGGGGTTGAAAACAGTCAACTGAACACAGGCTGAAAGAACTTGTTACAAATGCAAATTACTCAGCCCCACCGTAGACCTATGGAAACCCAGCAATCTTTGGTTTAACAAGCATCCAGGTGATTCTGTTGTATGTTAAATTTGAAAGCCCCTGGAATAGAAAATGTATAAGGCTACCTCCAGCCAAAATTTCTGAGAATTACATGTTTTTCCCTGTTAACAAAGCCCACTGTTGTGGAAACATGTGTCTCCTCTTATTTTTAGTAGAGTAGGAAATAGAGAAGAATGTGTTCAAGGCTCTGAATGGTTTCCAGCCCTCTTTCTCTATCAGAAATGCCTGCCTCCGGTGCCTTGTTTGAATCCGCAGTCATAGAGGAAGTTTGCCATCCCCCGGGGCTCTCAGTGCAGGAGTATTGGGTACTGACAGTTAGACTTACAACCGTGAATGGCTGCCCAGACCCCTGGTTTGTTCTGGGCCATCATGTGGTATCCCTGGCAGCAGTCCTCTCTTAGTTCTTGTGCCCTGACCCTGGCACTCCTGGACCCAGAGCTGCAAATCTCTGGGGCTAAAGAACTCTTCTGATCATGATCCAGTGATATTAGCGATCTTAGAGTGTGAGCAAGTATTTTTCATTTATTGTCCTCCAGTCCTACCTACACTTGTCCACCAGCTTGAAAATATTGTTCTTTCCTTTTGTTCATGGCAGCCCTGGAAGACTCATCAGGAGGAATTTCAATAGACAGTAGATTGGGGTTCACACTTTAATACGATAATATTTAGTTTTCTTCACCTTGGGGTTAGGATGGATCAATCTTCAGAAGGAACTCTTTGTCTCCTGGGGAAATGTTTCCATCCTAACCTGGGAAGTGGACTGGTGGGAGTGGGTGGTGGTCACATTTCTCCATGGATGGGATAAATGACTTCTTATGCAGCAAACAAAAAAACAACTCATTGAGAACAGGTTAGGAATTCAAGCTCTTTCAACATAGCCTGGACGCAGACTTCTCTGACATCAAAACTGATGTTAACCATATCAAGGATATGATGGTGCGATTAAGTGCTTGTGTAGATGGTCATGGTAAGCAAGGCTGAGGTAGCAGGCATAGGGCTTCAAGCAAGAGGAATAGGAGAATGTCCCCTACATCATAGATTAGGCCTAGTTATCTTTTGTGAGTGTGTGTGTGTTGATACATTGAAAAGTCCCACGACATGCTGTTGCTTTCCTGGGAAACTAGAAATGGCACTCCCACTCCTCAAGGATAAGACATTGCTGCAAAGCTGCTGACCTGGTAGACAATGAGGGCAGTGCCTAGGTGGCTGCTTGCCCACCAGGATCTTCTTTGGAAAGGAATATTCGGCCTGACGACCTGATCACTGCTGCAATTTCTGGCGCTGTTAATACTGAGGGACGTGTGTCTGGGGCTGGAGAGGGAGGGAGGGCTTGGAAGGAGGTGTGCTGATCATTTCTTGAACTCCACTTTCTCTTCCTTTCTGTTGCTGCAGTTAGGGTTGTTTGTTGGCTGTCTATCTGTAATGCAGTGCGCTGATGGGCACTGTCTGTCGCCCATGTCAGAGCCACTTGGTATGGGCAGCCTCGTTCCCCAACTTGACACCTCATCCCTCACCCTTCCTCAGATCTCGTCATCCTACACGGTCTGCTCTGCCAACAGCTGATAGCGAAGTGACTACAGGGAAGGCAGTGATAGCAATAGCTGTTTGGCATTTATTTTACCTTTGGTTTTTGCTTCACAGAAAACTCCAAGATTAATAACGTCTGAACTGCAGAGGAACATTGGGTTTGAAGAAGGTGGGACATTTAGAAGTTTACCCTTTCTCTTCCTACAATGCAGTGAAATTTGGGACAAATGGTCTCTTGCAATGCTCTGATGCCTCCTTTGTTTAGACATTTGTCCATTAATGGAGCAGCATAGACAGGTAGATGCATGGAAGGTTGTATGTTGTCACTAAGGCTCAGAGACTATATATTTCTGTTCCTTGCAAATCATTCATAAGACCATTTATAGATTCAGAGGCAAAATGGAGAATTAGACTCTTCTGTCGTCTGCATTCTTGCTGCCTCTTTGTTCTCATTACCAAAGTGACTTCCCATAGGACCTACTTACATAGCTCACAGCTGTGTAAGGAGAAGCAGGTGAGAACAGATGCTTCCCTGCCCTCTAGGAGTTTGTCATCCAGGACAAATTGCCTAGAGATGAATCTTACTTCTGTATCCTTTTGTTCTCTGTTACCTGCTGGATTGGGCTTCCCTGGTGGCTCAGCAGTAAACAATCTGCCTGCCAATACAGGAGACAGGAATTTTATCCCTGAGTCAGGAAGATCCCCTGGAGAAGGAAATGGCAACCCACGCCAATATTCTTACCTGGAAAAATCCATGGACAGAGGAGCCTGGCGGGTTATAGTCCATGGGGTCGCAAAGTGTTGGACATGACTTGGAGACTAAAAAACAATACAACCTGCTGTATAGCTTGTGTTTGTGGATGGAGTGCATATACTTTATGCTTAGGTCTACAACCAAAATTGATCATTTACCAACTGTGTGACCTTGGGCAGATCATTTAACTCTTCTATGTCTCTGAAGTGAAGTGAAGTGAAGTCACTCAGTTGTGTCCAACTCTTTGTGACCCTATGGACTGTAGCCCACCAGACTCCTCTGTCCATGGAATTTTCCAGGCAAGAATACTGGAGTGGGTTGCCATTTCCTTCTCCAGGAGATCTTCCTGACCCAGGGATTGAACCCAGGTCTCCTGCACTGCAGGCAGATGCTCTACTGTCTGAGCCAGCAGGGAAGTCTAAGTCTCTACTTTCTCATTTTTAAAATGAGTACAACAACAAACCCTGCTACAGGGTTTTTGCAAGATTTGGCTTAGTTTTGTAAACTAAGCCTACAGTGTGTTCAATTCCTGATAGTTGTTGGCATTTTGGAAAATGAATCTATTGCTGAAAGAAAGTGAAAGTGTTAGTGGCTCAGACATGTCCAACTCTTTGCGACCCCATGGACTGTAGCCCGCCAGGCTCCTCCGTCCATGGAATTCTCCAGGCAAGAATACTGGAGTGAGTTGCCATTCCCCTCTCCAGGGGATCTTCCCAACCCAGGGATTAAATTGGGTCTCCTGCATTGAGGGCAGATTCTTTACTGTCTGAGCCCCCAGGGAAGCCCAGGAATCTACTGCTCTGTGTGTGGATGTCACGTATCTTGTGATGTGTGTGGATGGATTCAGGGCTCTGGGTGAGTACAAGGAAGTTAAATTTTAGAAACCTATTACTATATACTAAACCTATAGCTTAGAGTCTTCTCTTCCACTGTCCCATCTATATCCCTTCTCTACTGGATCAGGTTATAAAGCTGCCATGAAATACTTAAGTTACCCACATAGCTATTATCTATGTGATAGATTCATAGTACATGTTATTTGGAAGGTTAGCCTGAGCATAACATCTCAATTAACCAAATTCTGGTTCTGCGATTTAAAGATGCTAGATTTTGATTAATTCTCCTTAACGAAAGTTTGTAATGGTTGCAGTTACTGTGTGATGTAGCTGATGGAGATGGTTCCATATGGCTACTATTTTTTTAATTAAAAATCATGACATTAGAAATGTTCTCTACTGCATTTATGTACGTTATAATTTAAGTTGATAATGTGTTTGTATGTACTACGGTTATCCACTAAGTAAAATGAAAAACACTATTACAGATTAAATGATAATTATGTTTAATCCTTTTACACAATTAGCTATGCTTTTGCTGGGTACAGAGAAGGCAATGGCACCCCACTCCAGTACTCTCGCCTGGAAAATCCCATGGATGGAGGAGCCTGGTAGGCTGCAGTCCATGGGTCACTAAGAGTCGGGCACGACTGAGTGACTTCACTTTCACTTTTCACTTTCATGCATTGGAGAAGGAAATGGCAACCCACTCCAGTGTTCTTGCCTGGAGAATCCCAGGGACGGGGGAACCTGGTAGGCCACTGTCTATGGGGTTGCACAAAGTTGGACATGACTGAAGTGACTTAGCAGCATGCTTGGTACAGCTCAGGTAGAATGATTGATAGATGAGGTGAGATTTTCTTTCATATTGTTGTTTTACCAACCTTGTAACTCCATGGGCCAGTTCTCCAGTATGGTCTCATCAGATATGTGCTCTTTTGACTTTTTTCTGAGCAGGAAAATGAGCCTTCTGGTGTTCTCATGTTTTTGCCTCAGTCAATTCTCCAACAGTGTCTTACAGTACGTTCAGAGAATTCGTGCTTCTCAAAGTCCTGTCACTTGAACTCCATGACACTGACCCCATTTCTAGTTTCCTCCTGATTCCTCCATACATGAGGAAGAGTGCCAATTGCCCAACGATGTGAGGGAAAAGTGGGGGCAATTCTTTGGAATGTTAAGCATTTTTCCTTAAGAGTTTGAAGGACCAGCATATCTTGAAAGCATAGGGCCATTTTTGGAAGAAGAGAGGGAAGATGGAATTCAGCGTTGGCATTCTTTCACATTCCAGAACTTGGAGCGTGTGTGTGTAGGGGGACTTCTTAGTTCTATCAATCACATTCTACCTCTGTTGTTTGCCGATTGATGTATGAATTACAGAAACAAGATTATAAGCAACTTGAAGTCAAAGAATCTTTTTTAGGAATTTATTTGCCTCAAGATACTTAGCATAGAGTAGGGAAATTAAATTCTCAGTGGATTCTTGCTGAATGGAATTTAGAGAGACTTTCTGCTTCTCATTGCCTGCATACCATCAGGTTGCCTGAAACTGGCTCATGGGAACTTGTTCAGTATGTCTCCTCCATAGATAGTAAAGCAAATGTGTATGAGAAGAAAGGCCAGTGAGAAACAGACAGAGTCAGGTTAGAATAAATGGGCCATACCCTTTTTTGATACCTCATGACTTCAAATTACTTTTAGTAATAGCAGCCCATTAAATTTTCACACAGTGGTGAAGTGAAAACTGCTTCAAAGTATGTGAATTGCTTAAAAATAATGTCTCATTGAAGTTACACTGAAAACAAGAAAAATTCCTGAGACAGAGCTGATGTCTGCTGCAAGGCAGCATGGGGCCAGTCAGGGTCTGTTTTAAGAATGAACAACTTCCTAACCAGAGCTGGAGGTGCAGATAAGTAAAACTGACAGTCTGCCATGTACATGCCCAAGAAACATACTTTGATACTGAGATCTGAGAATATTTCTGCAGTCCTACCACTGTTAATGTTATCACTTGGTGGCTAAAGAGTGTTGATAAGCAAGAGGCTGTGGGAAAAGAGGTAGACCAAGCATTTTTAAATGAACACAGTATCTCATTACTAAATATGTTATATTCCTACTTACCAAGAAAAATTCAACCCTTTGGGCTAGGAATGGTCATGGAAATGGTAATTTCTCTTGTCCAGGTGGTCTATTTATTTTGTTCTTCTTCATTTTGTTCTACCTTCTTCTAAGGTAGTCTGGGACAAACCTGATCACCTGATAGAATTACCTTGAAGCAGTTGCGGTCTTAGTTGTGGAGTGAACAAGGGATGTGCTGACTTGTGTGTTTCTGTGGGCTTGGTAGAGAATGGCAGCGTCTTTGACATGTGATCCTTGGTTCCACCTCTCCTGATGCTTTGCTTATGACTGACATGCTTTGTTTTCCTGACAAGTACCTAATCACAGTAGACCTCTTAAGGACATTCCTATGAAAGGGAAGGTGGACCAATTCTGTCCTTCTATGAAAAAAAGGGTGATTATGGTCTTCCCAGTGATCAGGTACAGTGTTGAGAGTTGGACTGTAAAGAAGGCAGAACACCAAAGAATTGATGCCTTCAAACTGTGGTGCTGGGGAAGACTCCTGAGAGTCCCTTGGACAGCAAGGAGATCAAACCAGTCAATCTTAAGGGAAATCAACCCTGAATTCTCGTTGGAAGGACTGATGCTGAAGCTGAAGTGCCAGTATTTTGGTCATCTGATACAAACAGCTGACTCACTGGAAGAGTCCCTGATGCTAGGAAAGATTGAGGGCAGAAAGAGAAGAGGGCATCAGAGGATGGAATGGCAGGATGGCATCACCGATGCAATGGACATGAACTTGGGAAAACTTTGGGAGATTGTGAAAGACAGAGAGGCCTGGCGTGCTGTAGTCCATGGGGTCACAAAGAGTCAGACACAACTGGATGACTGAACAACAATGGAGATGTGTGTGAAAAGCTGAAAAGTAACATGTTTGTGACTGAAAATACAGGCTGACAATGTCATCTCTAGAGTGGGAAAGTTTTATTTCGTAATTTCTATAATTTGAAAGATTTGGTATATTTTTCCTCTAAGTTTTAATTTATTGATGTTCTGTATCTGCTTGTAAAATACTGACCCTTTAGAAAGTATTATTTTGATGCCAACAGACAGGTAAAAATCAAAAGTCATAATTTTCCTAACTAGAGTCTCAAAGACCTCATTATTATTATAACTTGAAGGAACAATGAGGTAACCAAGAAATTTGTGATTTCATAAATGGGGATATACATGATGGTTTAGGAATCCCATAACATCATGTCCTCCTGTGGGTGCTTTGGTTTGCTGGTACATCCATGTGGTACATTTTAGGCATTTGACAACATTTGGCTCTTTAGCTTAAATATTAATGTAAATTTAGAAAAATTGTACTCCTGACTTTGGAATGTGATTATAAGTTCCAAATTTTGATTATAAAATATCATTCAGTAAAAAATACAGTGTTTTAAAAATTATTTGATTATCTCAAATGTTATGGATTTTTCCAAAACTTAAACTATTTAACAAAAAAGCCTAAAAACCCTGTTTAGAAGATCTCCAATCTCTTATCATTTTACTGACATTATTTCTCACTATTTCTTGTGAAAATTTATTTTGAGTGCCAGATTCCATCAGATCTTTATCATTTCATATAAGCCTCTCCCACACAAAAACAAAGAGCTGATTCATAACTGTTGCACATAAATTCATATACACAAAAATAAACCCTTATTTGTAAAGCTAAATATTTATACAGTCAGCCTCAGGAAAGTCTTGTTTTTGTAGGGACTCCATGGGTAGTAGGTTTTGGCCTCATTGCAAGTATATGGCTGAGAAGACACCCACCAGAAGCACAATAAGTTTTGAGACCCTCAGGTACCCTCTCTGTAATTTGTTTGATTCTCCAATTTTAAATTCTTTCTGACTCTGGATCTGGAGTTTTCTCTTAATTCCTTGATTTCATCCTGTACTTGTGATTTAAACTTGGTGACATGAGCCAGACTTCTAGGATAGGATTCCTATACTCATCTTGAAACTGCTACATCAGCTCTACCTCAGATCCCAAAGACCAGATTTCCCATTTCCCAGGTCAACATGTGTCTGGACCTGAATTCTTTTTTTTTTTTTTTTCCACTGCTTGACTTAACTAAGCTTGGAGTTGGCTATGCTATGTGTCCTAGTTTCACTAAAACTCCACGAGCACATAACTCTAAACCCTTTATGGTCACAATCCAGGAATTAAAAAAGTAAGCTATGGAAAGTAGAGGAGAGAGGATCCAGAGAACTCTTGAGAGTGAAAATTTTGGTATAGTCAATAACACCTACATATTTTTCTTTTTTTTTTGGTCCTTACTAGATTTTATTTTAATTTTTAAAAATTAATTAATTTATTTTAATTGGAGGCTAATTACTTTATAATATTGTAGTGGTTTTTGCCAAACATTGGCATGAATCAGCCACAGGCGCACATGTGTTCCCCATCCAGAACTCCCTTCCCCCTCCCTGCCCATCCCATCCCCCAGGGTCATCCCAGTGCACCAACCCTGAGCACCCTGTCTCATGCACCAAATCTGAACTGGTGATCCACTTCACATATGATAATATACACGTTTCAGCACTACCCTCTCAAATCATCCCACCCTCGCCTTTTCCCACAGAGTCCAAAAGACTGTTGTTTACATCTGTCTCTTTTGCTGTCTCTCATACAGGGTCATCATTACCATCTTTCTAAATTCCATATATATGCATTAGTATACTGTATTGGTGTTTTTCTTTCTGGCTTAGTTCACTCTGTATAATAGGCTCCAGTTTCATCCACCTCATTAGAACTGATTCAAACACATTCTTTTTAATGGCTGAATAATACTCCATTGTGTATATGTACCACAGCTTTCTTATCCATTCATCTGCTGATCGACATCTAGGTTACTTCCATGTCCTGGCTAAACAGTGCTGTGATGAACACTGGGGTACATATGTCTCTTTCAATTCTGGTTTCTTTGAACCAGAGGAAATTTTCTTAGTCTTTAGTTTAAATATTTGTTACTGGGTTTACTTAAATTGCAGCTTCTTTCCTAATTTTCTTTTAAGGTTTTAACTGACAGGATAGAATGACATCCTTGCTCTTTAAATTTTCGGGAAAAATGGAATAGAGTGGTTAAATGAAGGAAAAGAAGAATCTCTGTGAAGAAGCCCAGTGATTTGAAACTATGTGGCTTTGACTGGGACCTCATTTGATACTGGGTAGTTCACTAAGTAATATAGGCAAATCAAATCAATGGACTTTTTCATTAATTTGGCTCATAAAAAAGAATCAATCAGTATGACACCTAAGGGAATATTCACATAAAGTCAGATTCAAATATAACTTATTAAAAGGAATTTCCAAGAGTAGCTCAGCATAATGCCAAATTAAAGGGCAAATGCACTTGAGGAGCTAGGAGCACTAGGGGAGTTCAGGGAGAAGTTGTGGTTAGTTCCAGCAAGAACCTTGGGGAATGAGACTCAAGGTCAGAGATTAGAATCAAGAAAAGTTAGATGAATTTTACTAGTCCAAAGGATAATACTCAAAGACGATAGAATCAAATATCTAAAAGAATCAGAGAAAGATATATTGAGTATTCTAGGGACTTCCCTAGTGGCCCAGTGGCTAAGACGCCAGGCTCCTAAGGCAGGGGTCCCAGGTTCAATACCTGGGAACTAGATCTCACATACCACAACTCAGCTAGAACTAAAAATCCTACGTGTTGTAGCTAAAAGATTCTGCGTGGCTATAATGAAGATTGAAGATCTGGGATGCTGCAAGTAAGACCCAGCACAGCCAAATAAATAAATATAAGTATTAATTTATATTAATAAATTAATCCTGCTTGATGACCTAGGGAGCTACCTAGGGTAGCATACAGGACAGAAGGACCTGGAAGCCACAGAGGGCCAGGAAACTGGGAGAGAGGTAAAAATATAGTCAGGAAAGAATTCCAGACTGACAAACAAGAGGAAATGAATTTAGTGATAGTCTGGCAGGACCAGAAGAAGACAGGGATTTTGGTTGGGCATCAATATTAGTATGTTGAATAATGTGGGCTGAGGTTTAGGTGAACTCTGGGGTGAATCTTGAAGTAATCACGCAGAATAGACACTGAGCACAAACTCTGAGTGAATTTACTAGTGCTGTTCACACGTGTGTTGTGAGCATCTACTGTGCAGGCCACACTAGAGTTGACATTCTGGGAATATATGGAAGTGATGGAGACATGTCTTTGTCCCTGTATTAGTTTGGTCAAGCTATAGTCTGGCACCTCACAGGCACTTACGTATTTTGACTATCTTCTTTTTTGGTGTCCTGGTGACAGTTGGAGTACTGCAACCAGCTCAGTTCATACAGGCCTAAGAGCTCTTAGTATCTCTTCCTAACTCCATGTTAGAAGCTTGAAACTGACCATGATGGAAGTATTTTCATCACAGGTGGAATTTTGGAATTAGTGATTATCTAGAGAATATGAATGGCTCTTTGTTATTTTTCCTGTGAAAAGTAGAAGCATTGTGTTTCTTTCTGTCCTTATGAAGGGTTCCCTTCATAAGTTATGCAAGCTGGATCTTGGCTCCACCACCTCTCAAGTTAGACATTCAGGGTCATTTTATATCTGCAATTTCAGATACATTAATTTTCTACCTTTGAGATTAGAGCAGGAATAACCTCAGTACTCTGGTAATGCCAATTACCTCTGAAATAGCCAGACTGAAAACAGATAAGAGTCCCCGATGACTGATTAAAATATGGTATCCTGAAAATTAAATGTCTAGTTTGAGTGTAAATGTAGCACAAAGATTTGTTATCTGAATTGACTCAGATTGAATGCTAATATTGGGAAAACTCACTAGGAATAATATAACTATTACACTCAACCAGTAGGAATAAAAAAGAAAGAACTTCATGCTTCTGGGGCATGTTAAAGTCAAGAAAATTGTATTGATGTCTTATGATGAGCTTTTAAGTCATAAAACTTACTAATAAGAGGGCAGAAGCCAAAATAGCAGAACTAAGGATGAAATTACAATTTCTATGATGATACCCTCTTAGTCTAATTTTACCATTTGACCTGTTCTTTTCAAAAGTATTATGTTAATGCAAAATTTTCACAAGAGTACAAAAGAACTTTATGTGGTGGGCTTATTTCATTTTGGTCAATGCTTTTGTCTCTGAGTGCCATCTAGAATTTGGATAATTACCTATTTTTAAGGCATAAAATTGGAAAAGATTTCATGAGATTAGAAAATGATTGGTCTAATGGAATTGATGTCAGACTTGGCAGCAGGCTTTAAATATCCAGCTTCTATTTTAATTAATGAAATACCAACATATGGATAATGTTGAGGAATGGAATAAAGAATGGGAAAGGCTTATTTGAATTTTCACTCGTTTAAGCCATATCATAGATGCTAAAATGTAGGAAATGTCTATATAAAGGTTATAAAAATATCAAGAATGAATTTATTTTTAGGTTAATGTATTCTTTGTTTACTTTTATTGAAGCATAGTTGATTTACAATATTACATTAGTTTCAGGTATACAACATAGTGATTCAAATTTTTATAGATTTACTCCACTTAAAGTTATTATAAAACATTTCAGTATATTCCCTGTGTGGTACAATATATCCTCATAGCTTATTTATTTTATACATTGTTGTTTGTACCTCTTTGTTCCCTAGCCCTATCTTGCCCTCTTCCCTACCCTTTCCCCACTGATAATCACTAGTTTATTCTTTATATCTGTGAGTTTATTTCAGAGCATAGTTTGCTCCTGCTCATGACTTTGAGGTCAGTCTGCCTCCTTTAGGTCACAAGTTTACTTAAATTATACCCAGGTAGTTTTCACTTACAGGTTTTTTCCAGACCCGCCTCATATTTATTGGACCCCCATTCCAGTCTCAGCTTTAAGCAGTGAGACTTAGTTTGGTCTATCATTCATGAGACCCTTCTGCTCATTTACTAGAATTGAAGACATTGGGCTACTTCTGCTAACTTCCACTCCTGAACTCCGAAGCAACAGAAATTCTTTCATATATTTTATATTGGTTTGTTGAAAAGTTAATTTGGGTTTTTTCTGTAAGATCTTAGGGAAGAACCTGAATGAACTTTTAGGTCAACCCAATATTTATGTAATATATACAAATGTTCATATATATATATATATATGAATCTCTAGCACTTAGCTTCTAGCAGAATGTATGGCATAAGCCATATATTAAATACTTATAAGATTGAGGTTGATTGACTATGTTATGAACTTGGTTATTAACTTATCATAGTAAAATTTTAAGCTATTATAATGTTTTTCCAAATGAGTTTTTCTTTGTTAAGCAATGTAATTCTTGTGTTTAGTTAAATGTAATTCTCTGTGTTTAGTTAAAATTATACCGAAGCAAATTTATTTTCATGAACATGTACTTTTATATTGGTAATCCAAACTCCATTCTTTAGCTTCAAATGAGTCAAAAGGATTGTATGAGATTTTCAAGATCTTAAACAAGATCTGAAAGATTCAACAAAGATATTAATACAAAATGGCACAGTTATAGAATAAAATTTCCTTTTGGGAAAACATAAAAAAATTTTTTTAAGGAAGTCATCTGATAATTTTACACTAATGTATTCACAGTTGGTGATCAAACTTGTGGAAATGTTCTGAAAACCTCACAAATACGGTAAATAATGTAATATTTATCTGAAAGTTAAAGGAACTGATTTCAGAAATAGAAAATGGTAATTGTGAAGCCATGAACTTTGCACATAGTTGCTCAGTTGTGTCTGACTCTTTGCAACCCCATGGACTGTAGCCTGCCAGGCTTCTCTGTCCATGGGATTTCCCCAGCTAGAATACTCAAGTGGGTTGCCACGCCCTCCTCCAGGGGATCTTCCTGCCAGGGTTTGAACCCACGTCTCTGGCATCTCCCTGTCTCTTATACACATCTAAAAAAACAACTCATTGAGAACAGGTTAGGAATTCAAGCTCTTTCAACATAGCCTGGACGCAGACTTCTCTGACATCAAAACTGATGTTAACCATATCAAGGATATGATGGTGCGATTAAGTGCTTGTGTAGATGGTCATGGTAAGCAAGGCTGAGGTAGCAGGCATAGGGCTTCAAGCAAGAGGAATAGGAGAATGTCCCCTACATCATAGATTAGGCCTAGTTTATATATATATATATATATGAATCTCTAGCACTTAGCTTCTAGCAGAATGTATGGCATAAGCCATATATTAAATACTTATAAGATTGAGGTTGATTGACTATGTTATGAACTTGGTTATTAACTTATCATAGTAAAATTTTAAGCTATTATAATGTTTTTCCAAATGAGTTTTTCTTTGTTAAGCAATGTAATTCTTGTGTTTAGTTAAATGTAATTCTCTGTGTTTAGTTAAAATTATACCGAAGCAAATTTATTTTCATGAACATGTACTTTTATATTGGTAATCCAAACTCCATTCTTTAGCTTCAAATGAGTCAAAAGGATTGTATGAGATTTTCAAGATCTTAAACAAGATCTGAAAGATTCAACAAAGATATTAATACAAAATGGCACAGTTATAGAATAAAATTTCCTTTTGGGAAAACATAAAAAAATTTTTTTAAGGAAGTCATCTGATAATTTTACACTAATGTATTCACAGTTGGTGATCAAACTTGTGGAAATGTTCTGAAAACCTCACAAATACGGTAAATAATGTAATATTTATCTGAAAGTTAAAGGAACTGATTTCAGAAATAGAAAATGGTAATTGTGAAGCCATGAACTTTGCACATAGTTGCTCAGTTGTGTCTGACTCTTTGCAACCCCATGAACTGTAGCCTGCCAGGCTTCTCTGTCCATGGGATTTCCCCAGCTAGAATACTCAAGTGGGTTGCCACACCCTCCTCCAGGGGATCTTCCTGCCAGGGTTTGAACCCATGTCTCTGGCATCTCCTTCATTGGCAGGCAGATTCTTTACCACTGAGCCCCCAGGGAAGCCCATGTACATAGAGTTGCTCTTGATCTAATATTATTTTAAGGCAAATTTAATTTTAACTTTGAACATATGCACTGTTATTTAATACATTTTAGAAAAAATAAAAGAATTGAGGAAATAAAGGTAGTGGGGGATAGAGAAGTTCGTAATACCCTTTGATTCTCGAAAATAATTTGTGGTACATGAGATTATGTTAAATGAATGA
The DNA here is from genome assembly GCA_006410675.1 of Oreotragus oreotragus. Classification (NCBI taxonomy): domain Eukaryota; kingdom Metazoa; phylum Chordata; class Mammalia; order Artiodactyla; family Bovidae; genus Oreotragus; species Oreotragus oreotragus. The sequence continues at coordinate 235,065 of SJYX01007891.1, read as the reverse complement.
ATGCAAATAGCATGTTTATTTTGTTACTATCAGAAAAAGAGCAAGTACTTCCATTATAATCACAAAGTAGTCAATAGAAACTCCATATACCAAGAGCCATGAGAACATCACTGTATTAAAACCAAGTGTGTGATCATATTTGTTTTCTGAGACTGCCATAATGGTTCTTGAGGCCAGAAGCTGGCAGGGCTGAACTTCCTCTAGTGAAAGTGAAAGTGAAGTCGCTCAGTCGTGTCTGACTCTTAGTGACCCCGTGGACTGCAGCCTCCCAGGCTCATCCGTTCATGGGATTTTCCAGGCAAGAGTACTGGAGTGGGTTACCATTTCCTTCTCCAGGGGATCTTCCCGACCGAGGGATTGAACCCGTGTCTTCCACATTGTAGACAGGTGCTTTACCATCTGAGCCACCAAGGAAGTACCAATTTCCTCTAGAGCCTCTAGGAAAGACTGTTCCTTGTCTCTCTCAGCTTCTACTGCTATTGGCCTTCCTTGGCTTGTGGCTGCATCATTTCACATCATTTTTTTGTGGGTCTCTAGAAGGCTGAGTGCTGAAGAATTGATGCTTTTGAACTGTGGTGTTGGAGAAGACTCTTGAGAGTCCCTTGGACCGTAAGAAGATCCAACCAGTCCATTCTGAAAGAGATAAGCCCTGGGATTTCTTTGGAAGGAATGATGCTAAAGCTGAAACTCCAGTACTTTGGCCACCTCATGCGAAGAGTTGACTCACTGGAAAAGACTCTGATTGCAAGAGTACTGGAGTGGGTTACCATTTCCTTCTCCAGGGGATCTTCCCGACCGAGGGATTGAACCCGTGTCTTCCACATTGTAGACAGGTGCTTTACCATCTGAGCCACCAAGGAAGTACCAATTTCCTCTAGAGCCTCTAGGAAAGACTGTTCCTTGTCTCTCTCAGCTTCTACTGCTATTGGCCTTCCTTGGCTTGTGGCTGCATCATTTCGCATCATTTTTTTGTGGGTCTCTAGAAGGCTGAGTGCTGAAGAATTGATGCTTTTGAACTGTGGTGTTGGAGAAGACTCTTGAGAGTCCCTTGGACCATAAGAAGATCCAACCAGTCCATTCTGAAAGAGATAAGCCCTGGGATTTCTTTGGAAGGACTGATGCTAAAGCTGAAACTCCAGTACTTTGGCCACCTCATGCGAAGAGTTGACTCACTGGAAAAGACTCTGATTCTGGGAGGGACTGGGGGCAGGAGAAGAAGGGGACGACCGAAGATGAGATGGCTGGATGGCATCATTGACTCGATGGACGTGAATTTGAGTGAACTCCAGGAGTTGGTGATGGACAGGGAGGCCTGGCGTGCTGAGATTCATGGGGTTGCAAAGAGTGGGACATGACTGAGTGACTGAACTGAATTGAAACTCCATCTGCCTCTCTCTTGTAAGGATATTGGTGATGGAGAAGGAAATGGCAACCCACTCTAGTATTCTTGCCTGGAGAATCCCATGGACGGAGGAGCCTGGTGGGCTACAGTCCACGGGGTCGCAAAGAGTCGGACACGACTGAGCGACTTCACCTTCACCATTGGTGATGGCATTTGGTGTTTACCCAGATAATCCAGGATAAACTCCTTTTCTCCTCCCTCAAGAGTCTTAACATGATCACATCTTTTGCCATATTAAGTAATGTTCATTCTTTTGCTATGTAAGATGCTATTCACAGATTCTAGGGATTACTTCCCTGGTGGCTCAGACGGTAAAGCATCTGTCTACAATGCAGAAGACCTGGGTTTGAGCCCTGGGTTGGGAAGATCCCCTGGAGAAGGAAATGGCAATCCACTCTAGTACTATTGCCTGGAAAATACCATGGACAGAGGAGCCTGCTAGGCTACAGTCTATGGGGTCGTAAAGAGTCTTAACATGATCACATCTTTTGCCATATTAAGTAATATTTGTTCTTTTGCCATGTAATGTGCTATTCACAGATTCTAGGGATTAAGATGTTGTATTGCTTTACATCTAGGGTTGCCATATCAAAATACAGCAGATGACATAACATAAACAACAGAATTTTATTGTTTCATAGTCCTGGAGGCTAGCAGCTTAAGGTTAAGGTGCTGGCAGGTTTTTCTTTTGTATGTTTTTATTTTGGCTTTGCCAGGTATTAGGTTAGGCACTCAGTATCTTTTAGTTGCATCATGTGGTAACTTAGTTCCCTGACCAGGGATGGAACCCACACCACTTGCACTGGGAGATCTGAATATAACCACTGGACAACCAGGGAAGTCGCTGTTGGCAGATTCTGCGCCTTCCAAGGCCTCCCTCTTTGGCTTGCAGACAGCCCCCTTCTCATCACATCCTCCTGTGTTCTTTCCTCTTTGCAGATGTGCCCCTGGTGTCTCTTTGTGTGTCTAAATTTCCTATTCTTGTAAGGATGCTAGTCGATTGGCTCACCCTAAAGGCCTCATTTTAACTTGTTTTCCTCCATAAAGACCTTATCCCCACATATAGTCACATTCTGACATACTGGGCTTCAACATGTGAATGGGGGGGGGTCCAATTCAGCCCATACTATACATGAACATATCTTTTTGAGGCCACCATTCAGCCCATTACAAATGTGTAACTTTCAATAGAAATCATAAGGGAAAAAGCTAAATATAATCTACTATGCTCTAACCTAGATAGCATATTCAAAGAGATATTACTTTGCTGACTAAGGTCCGTCTAGTCAAGGCGATGGCTTTTCCAATAGTCATGTATGGATGTGAGAGTTGGACTGTGAAGAAAGCTGAGTGCCAAAGAATTGATGCTTTTGAATTGTGGTATTGGAAAAGACTCTTGAGAGTCCCTTGGACTGTAAGGAGATCCAACCAGTCCATTCTGAAGGAGATTAACCCTGGGATTTCTTTGGAAGGAATGATGCTAAAGCTGAAACTCCAGTACTTTGGTCACCTCATGAGAAGAGTTGACTCATTGGAAAAGACTCTGATGCTGGGAGGGATTGGGGGCAGGAGGAGAAGGGGACAACAGAGGATGAGATGGCTGGATGGCATCACTGACTCGATGGACATGAATCTGAGTGAATTCTGGGAGTTGGTGATGGACAGAGAGGCCTGGCATGCTGCAATTCATGGGGTTGCAGAGTCGGACACGACTGAGCAACTGAACTGAACTGAACTGAACGTTCTATTCACCAGTGCAGGCAAGTGTAATACATTTATGAGGTAGTCTCATTAATATAGTTAAAATTTCAGAGAAAAACAACTCTATCAGGAGTTCCTGACAATTAACTAGAAAAATCACTTACATTTCTCAGTGAGGTAAGATTAAATGTTAGCATATTGCAAAACCTCATGCTGGTATTTATTTGGGAATATAAAGAAAAGTTTCCCCTTTCATTTATGGATTATAGATATACTTGTGAAGATTGCAATTGAAAAGAATTCTCCCTTGGCTAAAGGAAAACATGTAATTTAAGTTGAGGTGTAATTTATACTATACACTGCAATTGCCTGACTTTAATGAGAAAATAAAGTAAATTTCAATATACTTTCTTGGGAATCATTCCAGCTCTCAATAATCTGTTACAGTGGGATGCCAGGAAGTGGCTGTTCACAGAAAGACGGCCCAAAGTCCATGTCTATACACACAAGTTAGTTACTTTCTTGGTAGCACTATCTTTGATTATAAAGAAAGTGAACTACTGCTGTTATATATATTTGCAGAGATGTATCATGCACATATGGTATACATGCTACAAGGACATCTAACAACATAAAATTACAAAAACAAAAAAATCATACTAATTTTATAGAAGGTCATTGTTTTTGTAATTTGCTTCCTTTATATTAATTTATTCCTGCCCAGACCTCAGGCTCTTCTGTTTTGCCTATATGCAGTTCCACTTTCCCTTTCATTTCTAATCTGTGTGGTTCTTCTATTACCTTTAGAATTATGAGCACAGACTTGGGCTGCATGTATAGAGCAAACCAATTTAGGGTGTTTCAGAATTCACGATAATTTAAACATGTACAGGGTTGAATAGTGTCCCCAACCCCCAACTGTCTACCTGGAACCTCAGATTGTAACCTTCTTTGGAAATAAAGTCCTTACAGGTGTAATTGGTTAAATTAAAATGCAATCATACTGGATTAGGGTAAGTTCAGTGACTGGGGGCCTTGTAAGAAGAGTAAAAAGAGACAGAGCCACACTGGAGAGAAGGCAGTGTGATGACTGGGGCAGAGATCCAAAGGATGGATCAACAAGTCAAGGAATATGAAGGATTAATAGCAACGACAAGGAACAATCTTCCCTCAAGCCTTTGGAGGGAGGATGGGCCTGCAGATGCCTTGATTTCAGAAGTCCAGCCTCTAGAACTGTGAGACAATGAATTCCTCTTTTAAGCCACTCAATCTGTGGCAGTTTCATATGGGACACCTAGGAAATTAACATGAGCGTGATAATTTGAACTTATTAAGAAAGTGTACTCCAGATAAAATTTATTAGCGAGATGAGTGTAGACAAAATATAATTAGTATCAAACTGAGGCAAAAGCATTCTTACAACTTCTTAATAGATGGTCATCTAGCCCCACCCAAAAGTGAAGGATTGCATTTGGGTGAAGTTCTAATTGGTACAATTAGTGACCTAATGTCTGCTTTCCTGTAGGTCTACTGATTCTAGTTGTTCCCTCTAGTTAAAAGTCTTGACCCCCTTTTTAAAATAAATTCCATGTGTGGTATAATTCACGTAACATAAAACATATTACTTTAACCACACTTCACTGTACAGCTCAGTGTATCATTCAGCGTTTTGGCTGTTGTTGTTTAGTCACTAAGTCATGCATGTCCAGCTCTTTCTGACCCCATGGACTGCAGCATGCCAGGCTTCCCTGTCCTTCAGTATATATAATTCAGTGCATAGTGTAGTGTATAGTCCAGTGTATATTCATATTGTTATACAATTCTCACCATCATCCATCTCCTGATGGGTGTATANCAGTGTATCATTCAGCGTTTTGGCTGTTGTTGTTTAGTCACTAAGTCATGCATGTCCAGCTCTTTCTGACCCCATGGACTGCAGCATGCCAGGCTTCCCTGTCCTTCAGTATATATAATTCAGTGCATAGTGTAGTGTATAGTCCAGTGTATATTCATATTGTTATACAATTCTCACCATCATCCATCTCCTGATGGGTGTATAATAAAAGATTAATTAACCAAGTATACAAGGTGCAGGAAATTTAAAAGCTTTAAATTTCCCCTTAAGCTTCAAGAAAAAAAAAAATTTATGCCCAAGTTACAGGAAGAATTAGCTTCAGACTTCACTGGTCTAGTCAAACTGCATCACAGAAAATGTATTTGATCTTCAAAAGAATGTTAATCAAAATAAGGTAAACTGAGACAACTACCTTCTTAAATGGAAACTGTCCCCGTTAAACACTAACTCCTTACCCTTCCTCCCCACAGCCTCACCCCTCCGACCTTTGGCATCTACCAGTGTACTTTCTGACTCTTTGAATTTGAATATTCTAGATACCTTGTATAAGTGGAATCAAGAAGTCTGTACCTACTGTTTATTGGCCTGGAGAAGGGAATGGCAGCCCACTCCATCTTCTTGCCTGGAGAATTCCATGGACAGAGGAGTCTGATGGACTACAGCCCGTGGAGTTGCAAAGAGTCGGAGACAACTAAGTGACTAACACTAACACACTAATATTGGAATGCATTTTTAAAAATTTATGCTAATTTGGGATATATCCCTTTAATACTCCACTCATAAGCAGTAGCATTTATCTAATGAATAATTGAAGAATAAATTACATTTTAAAATCATTGTCTGAAGAAAGTTCATATGTCAAAATTCATAAATATTTGAAAATCAGCAGTTCTTAACTGTTACTTATACTTTAGGTGAGTGTGATTTTCACTATTATTCACTTAGGTTTTTTTTTCCCTTCAGATGTACAGAAATTTTAAAAATGTCTTTTTAAACAAAGATTTGGCTCCCTAGAACCACTGAGGTTTGCCTTGTCTCATTTTATTACTTAAATTCTACATATATGCCTTACTTCTCTGTATGTTAATGGTGACCTTGAAAGCAGAGAAATTCTTTCAAATACTCTCTGAATATCAGACTCTCCCCTATAACCTTTCTAAACCCTCCCCAAGTGCATAATACAGATACCCTGGGACTATTGCTTTTACCAAACTTTCACCTCTACTGCCTCTAATCTTTGTCTCAAAAGTCCAGTTTTCTTCTCCACTGCCTATTTTTTTAATCTCACTTAAATTTAAACACCATACATTTCTGTAAAGTTCCATAAAATGGGCATTAACCTCCTGAAATATCTTTCAGCATCCCATAGGAATGAAATGAAAAGCAAATCTAATTTTATTTTTTATTAAGATATTTTTTCTAATTTTTAATTATTTGAACTCCCAAACATGAACCCCGCCTCCCCCCCCCACCTCCTGTCTCTTATACACATCTAGATGTGTATAAGAGACAGGAATAGGAGAATGTCCCCTACATCATAGATTAGGCCTAGTTATCTTTTGTGAGTGTGTGTGTGTTGATACATTGAAAAGTCCCACGACATGCTGTTGCTTTCCTGGGAAACTAGAAATGGCACTCCCACTCCTCAAGGATAAGACATTGCTGCAAAGCTGCTGACCTGGTAGACAATGAGGGCAGTGCCTAGGTGGCTGCTTGCCCACCAGGATCTTCTTTGGAAAGGAATATTCCGCCTGACGACCTGATCACTGCTGCAATTTCTGGCGCTGTTAATACTGAGGGACGTGTGTCTGGGGCTGGAGAGGGAGGGAGGGCTTGGAAGGAGGTGTGCTGATCATTTCTTGAACTCCACTTTCTCTTCCTTTCTGTTGCTGCAGTTAGGGTTGTTTGTTGGCTATCTATCTGTAATGCAGTGCGCTGATGGGCACTGTCTGTCGCCCACGTCAGAGCCACTTGGTATGGGCAGCCTCGTTCCCCAACTTGACACCTCATCCCTCACCCTTCCTCAGATCTTGTCATCCTACACGGTCTGCTCTGCCAACAGCTGATAGCGAAGTGACTACAGGGAAGGCAGTGACAGCAATAGCTGTTTGGCATTTATTTTACCTTTGGTTTTTGCTTCACAGAAAACTCCAAGATTAATAAGGTCTGAACTGCAGAGGAACATTGGGTTTGAAGAAGGTGGGACATTTAGAAGTTTACCCTTTCTCTTCCTACAATGCAGTGAAATTTGGGACAAATGGTCTCTTGCAATGCTCTGATGCCTCCTTTGTTTAGACATTTGTCCATTAATGGAGCAGCATAGACAGGTAGATGCATGGAAGGTTGTATGTTGTCACTAAGGCTCAGAGACTATATATTTCTGTTCCTTGCAAATCATTCATAAGACCATTTATAGATTCAGAGGCAAAATGGAGAATTAGACTCTTCTGTCGTCTGCATTCTTGCTGCCTCTTTGTTCTCATTACCAAAGTGACTTCCCATAGGACCTACTTACATAGCTCACAGCTGTGTAAGGAGAAGCAGGTGAGAACAGATGCTTCCCTGCCCTCTAGGAGTTTGTCATCCAGGACAAACTGCCTAGAGATGAATCTTACTTCTGTATCCTTTTGTTCTCTGTTACCTGCTGGATTGGGCTTCCCTGGTGGCTCAGCAGTAAACAATCTGCCTGCCAATACAGGAGACAGGAATTTTATCCCTGAGTCAGGAAGATCCCCTGGAGAAGGAAATGGCAACCCACGCCAATATTCTTACCTGGAAAAATCCATGGACAGAGGAGCCTGGCGGGTTATAGTCCATGGGGTCGCAAAGTGTTGGACATGACTTGGAGACTAAAAAACAATACAACCTGCTGTATAGCTTGTGTTTGTGGATGGAGTGCATATACTTTATGCTTAGGTCTACAACCAAAATTGATCATTTACCAACTGTGTGACCTTGGGCAGATCATTTAACTCTTCTATGTCTCTGAAGTGAAGTGAAGTGAAGTCACTCAGTCGTGTCCAACTCTTTGTGACCCTATGGACTGTAGCCCACCAGACTCCTCTGTCCATGGAATTTTCCAGGCAAGAATACTGGAGTGGGTTGCCATTTCCTTCTCCAGGAGATCTTCCTGACCCAGGGATTGAACCCAGGTCTCCTGCACTGCAGGCAGATGCTCTACTGTCTGAGCCAGCAGGGAAGTCTAAGTCTCTACTTTCTCATTTTTAAAATGAGTACAACAACAAACCCTGCTACAGGGTTTTTGCAAGATTTGGCTTAGTTTTGTAAACTAAGCCTACAGTGTGTTCAATTCCTGATAGTTGTTGGCATTTTGGAAAATGAATCTATTGCTGAAAGAAAGTGAAAGTGTTAGTGGCTCAGACATGTCCAACTCTTTGCGACCCCATGGACTGTAGCCCGCCAGGCTCCTCCGTCCATGGAATTCTCCAGGCAAGAATACTGGAGTGAGTTGCCATTCCCCTCTCCAGGGGATCTTCCCAACCCAGGGATTAAATTGGGTCTCCTGCATTGAGGGCAGATTCTTTACTGTCTGAGCCCCCAGGGAAGCCCAGGAATCTACTGCTCTGTGTGTGGATGTCACGTATCTTGTGATGTGTGTGGATGGATTCAGGGCCCTGGGTGAGTATAAGGAAGTTAAATNTATGCAGGTCAGTAAGCAACAGTTAGAACTGGACATGGAACAACAGACTGGTTCCAAATAGGAAAAGGAGTATGTCAAGGCTGTATATTGTCACCCTGCTTATTTAACTTATATGCAGAGTACATCATGAGAAATGCTGGACTGGAAGAAACACAAACTGGAATCAAGATTGCCGGGAGAAATATGAATAACCTCAGACATGCAGATGACACCACCCTTATGGCAGAAAGTGAACAGGAGCTAAAAAGTCTCTTGATGAAAGTGAAAGAAGAGAGTGAAAAAGTTGGCTTAAAGGTCAACATTCAGAAAACAAAGATCATGGCATCTGGTCCCATCACTTCATGGGAAATAGATGGGGAAACAGTGGAAACAGTGTCAGACTTTTTTTTTGGGAGGGGGGGCTCCAAAATCACTGCAGAAGGTAACTGCAGCCATGAAATTAGAAGATGCTTACTCCTTGGAAGAAAAGTTATGACCAACCTAGATAATATATTCAAAAGTAGAGACATTACTTTGCCAATTAAGGTCCGTCTAGTCAAGGCTATGGTTTTTTCCTGTGGTCATGCATGGATGTGAGAGTTGGACTGTGAAGAAGGCTGAGCGCCGAAGAATTGATGCTTTTGAATTGTGGTATTGGAAAAGACTCTTGAGAGTCCCTTGGACTGCAAGGAGATCCAACCAGTCTATTATGAAGGAGATCAGCCCTGGGATTTCTTTGGAAGGAATGATGCTAAAGCTGAAACTCCAGTACTTTGGCCACCTCATGAGAAGAGTTGACTCATTGGAGAAGACTCTGATGCTGGGAGGGATTTGGGGCCAGAGGAGAAGGGGACAATTGAGGATGAGATGGCTGGATGGCATCACGGACTTGATGGGTGTGAGTCTGAGTGAACTCCGAGAGGCCTGGCGTGCAAGGATTTCATGGGGTTGCAAAGAGTCGGACACGACTGAGCAACTGAACTGAACTGAAGATGTTTTTCTGGAATTTTCTTGCTTTTTCTATGATCCAGTGAAAGAAAGAAAGCAAAAAAGAAAGAATGAAAGTGAAGTCTCTCAGTAATGTCTGAGTCTTTGCGACCCCATGGAGTGTAGACTGCGGGGCTCCTCTGTCCGTGGGATTTTCCAGGCAAGAATACTGGAGTGGGTTACCATTTCCTTCTCCATGGGATCTTCCTGACCCAGGGATTGAACCTGGGTCTCCCGCACTACAGGCAGGCTCTTTACTGTCTGAGCCACCGGGGAGGCCCTGGTGATCCAATGGATGTTGGCAATTTTATCTTTGGTTCCTTTGCCTTTTAAAATCCAGCCTGAACATCTGGAAGTTCATGGTTCATGTACTGTTGAAGCCTGGCTTGTAGAATTTTGAGCATTACTTTGCTAGTTTGTGAGATGAGTGCCGTTTGCAGTAGTTTGAACCTTCTTTGGCATTCCCTTCCTTTGGAATTGGAATGAAAACTAACCTTTTCCAGTCCTTTGGCCACTGCTGAGTTTTCCAGATTTGCTGGCATATTGAGTGCAGCTCTTTCACAGCATCATCTTTTAGGATTTGTAGTAGCTCAGCTGGAATACTATCACCTCCACTAGCTTTGTTCATAGTGATGCTTTCTGAGGCCCACTTGACTTCACATTCCAGGATGTCTGGCTCTGAGTGAGTGATCACACCATTGTTGTTATCTGGGTCATTAAGATCTTTTTTTTTTTGTATAGTTCTTTTGTGTATTCTTGCCACCTCTTCTCAATATCTTCTGCTTCTGTTAGGTTTATACAGTTTCTGTTCTTTATTGTGTCCATCTTTGCATGAAATGTTCCCTTAGTAACTCTAATTTTTCTTGAAGAGACCCTTAGTCTTTCCCATTCTATTATTTTCCTCTATTTCTTTGCATTGATCACCGAGGAAGTCTTTTTTATTTCTCCTTGCTATTCTTTGGAACTCTGCGATTGGATGGATAATATCTTTCCTTTTCTCCTTGGCCTTTTGCTTCTCAGCTGTTTGTAAGGCCTCCTCCGACAACCATTTTGCCTTTTTTCATTTCTTTTTCTTAGGGATGGTTTTGGTCATGGCTTCCTGTACAATGTTATGAATCTCCTTCTGTAGTTCTTCAGGCACTCTGTCTATCACATCTAATCCCTTGAATCTGTTTGTCACTTCTAGAGTATAATCATAAAGGATTTTATTTAGGTCATGCCTTAATTAATATTGAGCATTAATATGTTATAGTGATATTATCATTATCTTTATTTTTTTTGTCATTATCTTTAACTTTCAATAGTCCTCTTATGTTCATACATTGTACTGATAAGGAGGTACAATGTGGAGAGACTGGGTCATAACCAGTATCACCAGGCTCTTACGTGGCAGAGTTAGGAGTGATTCCTGGTCTGGATTCAGATGATTAAAGCACTAGGTTCGTGTTTTCACACCCTGGGGTTCTCACAGTATTTTGGGTCCTCTGTGACTCAGGTGCCCGAGAGATATTCTGGGCATCTCCTTTGATGACTCTTCGCAGTCCTCCTACATTCCTTTTAGGCAGCTCTTTCTCTGCTCCTGTTCATAGACTGCGTTTGAGGAGAGTCTTACCCCATTTCCTTAGGGCTTTGTGCTTGAAAACATTTCAGTTGCCTGGGCTTGGATTTTCCTTCAAGGTAGAACTTGATGTTTAGCTATGGGGAGTGTGGTCAGTGATAGCCTCCAGCTGCTAATGACTTTAGGATCCACTTCAGTTTTCTCGATGAAGCTATGCTCTTCCTGGGCAATGACTAGCCAGCTACTGAGCACAGAGGTACTAGGACCCAGCCTTTTATACCCGATAAGTTATGTTCCATTGCTCCTCACTGAGTTGGCAAGGCTTTGTTAGATCTGTGTGGTGATCTGATTTTCTTCCTGCCCCATCGTGCTCCCTCTCCTTTTTTATTTCTCATAATCATGACCCTATTTCTTCTCTAATCACAACCAGTAAACCTCTTATACTCCTAACTACCTCAGTGCCCACTTTCTAGGGGACCCACTGGCACTACAACTAACTGAGTGATCTATCCAAGGAAGAGATAAGTTTAAGGAGACTAGTGTGCTTCCCATCTGTGGTAACACATTACTCACAGACAGAAGGTTTCTGTCATTAAGCTCAGAGTGGGAAATATGAACAGAAACATTAGGAGGGTGCTGGGGGAAGAGAGAGAGAATAAACACATGTGGGTGGTGAACTCAAATGAAGACTTTTAGGTAGATATCTTTTCTAATTATCCATAGGTCTGTCACTTAGCCCTTCCTTATTTACTGTTTAGCTATAGTTTTGAAGAATATTGTAATTCATAGGTTGAAATAAGCACAAAAAACCTTACCCAAAATACTAATTTTGGTTTTATTTTTTATATATAGCAGTGAGTTCTCAGTAAATATTTGTTGAGAAAATGAAAGGATGAATAAAATTTATAAAAATTCAACACATTATACTTTTGACCCAGTAAAAAGAGTTATCCAGGATGGCTAATCATGACAGTTGTCCAGTAGGTAGAAAATTTTCAGGCTGAATAAAAGGCAGACTTTGCTTTTGCACAAAGTCACTTGTCATAGCCAGACGGTATCCCACAGCATGGTTAACATCTGAAAGTCTGTATAAAGAAGTGAAGTCAATTCCCACCCTCTGGAACGTTCATTGTAACAGGACTTCCTGGTTAAATGAAAAGTCACTGTTGTAGCTGATGAACCAAGGGATGTCTTAAGAGGGGAACATCCAAACAATCTGAATATTCATATAATCTAAGAAAAATAGCAAGCTTTCTATGTATGCTGGCCTCAAGTTATACAACTACCTTCTCAAATCAGAGAGCTGCCCAGAAGCCCTTCCTATTCAGAAAATCTGGAGCTCCCTTGCATTCTTCTAAGATGTATATATTACCTGAATGGGTTGGAGGTTGTGCTGGCAGATTTGAGAACTATCAGGGAAGCACCTTGCATTCTCAAGGGGAGGCAGTTATGAGATTGTGATTAAAGTCTGGAAGGGCTGAGATTGGCTCACTTGGGAGGCTCGGCTGACATTGCATTAAAGTTTGGAGACACAGCTGTTACTAATGTCCTTTGTAAATTATAACTGGTATAACAGTACTGCTATGCAAAATTTCTCATATAATCTCACTTTGTGTTAGTGCTTTGTGATGTAATTTGGTGATGCAGTAGAAGACATAAGTATATCTTATCCTACCTGAGAAAGAATTTGGAAAGAAATACAGTTTTGTTAACAATGGGAGCAAATTGCAGTTTGAGGAGGCCAATGCAAAATGGTAGAGAGGATAAAAGATAATGGTAGAGAGGATAAAGCTAATGGTGAGTCAAATAAGATGGAACAAATACGTTTTCATTGTATCAGATTGGAAATCACTAACGTACTAGTCCTTACAGAATTAAATAGAATGTTCTTATATTAATTTATCAGATTGCAAAATTGTTTTTTGCAGTTTGAATGAAACAAAGGTCTCATTGGTGAGGAAAAATGGGATTTCAAAAGAAAAAACATTGGCTAAAGAATATTAAAAAAGGATATGTGAACAATAATAAGGAGGGATAGTCAACTATGGCAAATATTTCATTCCAATATAATACAGCAAAGTTGATTGAAAGGAAATTGATAAGAATAAAATAAATTTAAATCTGAGATGTCAGTCTTTAACACTGTAATTTAAAAAGTAATGTCAACTAAATCATTTGTTACTGATGTCAGAACATTCAGGTATTTGGGGGAAATGTCATTTTAAAAATTATGCTTCTACTAGGTACTGGTTATGAATTATTCAGCAAATATGTGGGGGTGATATTGTTTAGAACACATTTCCTGCCAACTTCTGTTTTTCACTATATATATATTTTTAAACTTGAGGCAGCTTTACAGTGTAATCGGTGATAGAAGCAGATGGTACTTCTTTGACCCTTCTAGGCAATCAGTTATTTGCAAGATATGGGAACAGACAATATGCATTAAAATTAGCCCCATCTTTTTTAGCTGCCAAAGAGTAGACTTGGTCATAAAACTTGAGTAAAGACCCTGAGAGATCTAGTTCAGTTCTTGTATTTTACATGTGAGAAAATGCTTGCTTAGAGAGCTAATAAATTGATCAGCTCAAGAAGTAAATAGGACCAGATCTCAGCCACTTCATCTAGTGTGAGAGGTTCTTTGCCCCCACTTCCAGTATCAAGGCTGTCTTTTCTATTTGGGAGATTAGAATAATTACATATTATATAATATATAAAATTTTAAAACATTTTAAACATCTTGAAAATGAACAAGAATAATATAATTCTAGAGTACTTTCTCATGCAGTTGTCAAAACTTAAAACATTACCATATTTGCATCAGTTTTTAAAATACATATCATAATATAGTTTGTCTTCTATTATGGATCAGAACAACTACATTTAATTTACACTGAAATGATAGCACATTAGCCATGGATTTTTTGGTAACTCTTTTTTAAAAACTATAAATTTATTAAAAATTGACTACATAAACACTCTCAATGCCCTAAAAATAATAAATATGAAATATTATTACTGATATTAGTAACAAACAGACATCATCACTCTATTTCCTCTATGACAGGCACTTATTTTCATGTATTATTTTATATAAAGTCACATTTTGTTATTCCTCTAGGGCTCAACTCATTTTCTTCTAGACAAAATCATCTATTTTTTGTCATTATTCTTTCTCACTGAAATCAGTTCAGTTCAGTTGCTCAGTCGTGTCCGACTCTTTGTGATCCCATAAACCGCAGCACACCAGGCCTCCCTGTCCATCACCAACTCCCAGAATTTACCCAAACTCATGATTTTTTTTTTCCCTGCTGGGACAAAAGGCTGCTAATAGCCTTAGTAATTTATTTTAATGGGAAAAACCAAGTGTTTTATTTTGAGGGTGATGCCACCTCCTACTGAGCTCCTCAACTTTGGGAGCAGAGTGGTGCTAGATTTCTGCTTCTACCTGTCCCCTCTGTCTGGTACTCTTTGTAGAGCCCACCCATATACTTTATGGTGGTGACTCTGATGGCCAGAGAGGACTCTCTTTTTGGTAAGAAGTATCATAGAAACATTTGAACTTGTTTCTCGATGGGCTTATGTTTGATACTGATTATACACAATGATATTGTGAAAATTCACATCAAAGAGAATGAGGAGAGCACTGTGAATGAAGGTTGGATTGAGGAGAAACTGGGAATCCATCCAGATTTTTCTTGCAGAAATCAAGCTTTCTGTGCAACAGATGCTAAGTTAAAATGATTAGATTTCAAAGCACATTCCTCCTGAGAATGAGATGGACTGAGAGCTGAAGTGACTGAGACGAAAGGAGTAGATGTCATAAGGTTATAAAAGGTGTTTAAAGGACTGGATGTTACAAGGTTCTTATCCACCTCCAATTATTTCTCTATAACCTCCCTCCTGAAATTTCCCCCACAGAGTAAAATAAAGATAGTGACCGTCATCATCACCTGCCATGTCCACCGCCTTGCATTTCACCTAACTTCTCATCTTTTTCCAAAGCAGGTAGAGACCTTTCACATTTCCAGTCATTTATTGTGCCACTTATTTCCTGGCCTGAATTTCCTTTCTTTACTTGGAAAACTTTTACTGCAGTCAAGTTTTAGGAAACACAACTCAGATAGAGTAGTTAAAAATAAGTGCAAGTATGAAGAGATAAACAAAACTACATATTTTGACTACTCAAATTTGGACCTTAAAAGTCTAAACTAAAAAAAGTGTCTGGTACATAGTGTGAACTCAAGAAGTGTTAGTAGCCTTTCCTTATGGTGACACATGGCAGGAAGACGGTGGTACAGATTTCCAAGGTGAGAGGTTTGTCACTGATAGCATCTTCAAAGCTGAACCGAATGGGTTTCACATTCAGCAACTGTCTGAAGATGACTACTGTGGAATGGGAAGGTCTGAGTTACACCAACCAGGACAGAAATCATTATTCTGGCCACCAGGATGCAGAATGTTCTTGGTGAGAAGGGCCAGCAGATCTGCAAATTGACTGCTGTGGTTCAGAAGAGATTCAGCTTCCCTGAGGGCAGTATTGGGCTCTAAACTGAAAATGTGGCCACAAGAGTTCTGCGCACCATTGCTCGGGCAGAGTCTCTCCTTTGCAGCCTCCTAGAGGAACTCACTGTGCAGAAGAGGGTCTGCTATGATGTGCTGCATATTATGAAGGGTGGGGTCAAAGCCTGTGAAGTCACAGTATAGGCAATTCTGAGGACACAGGGCTAAGTCCACAAAGTTTGTGGATGGCCTGATAATCCAGGACCCTGTTAAATACCATGGTGACACTGCTGTGTGCCATGTGCTACTCAGACAGGATGTGCTGGGCATCAAAGTGAAGTCATGCTGCCTGAGGACCCAAGTGGTGAGACTGACTCTAAGAAGCCCCTTGCACCCCCATCTCTGAACAGATGAGTAGGAAGCTGGAGCCACCTACCATGTCCCAGCCAGTGCTCAACCATAACGGGGTGTCCTTGGCAGGATCTGGAGTTTGGATGTTGCTCTGTAAAGACCCTTAATAAAATATTTTTAAAAAACCTGTGGCCTGACTAGGCTATATTATCCAGTGTTCAGACTGAGGGTTGGGTTGCCCCATGGGAGAACCACTTGACTGATTCTTAGGGCTACCTGGATCACAGTGTTTCTTTGCTTTCCTTGAAATCCTCGTGGTTTCACCTGCACCTGTGAGGCAAGGGCCGGAATGGGAGGATCCAAGCAGAGTAACCAGAGAAGTACCCTGTTTAGGGGTAAATCTGGTGATGATGAAAGCTGATTATACAGGGAAGTACCTTGATTAATTCATCTGTAGTTCAAAATTATAGCTTTAGAATAGGGATATGTTTAAGGTGTTGCATCTGTTTTGCATGTAGAAAATACAATAGCCATCATATTTTGGGGTTATATGAAAAATATGAGTAGAATGAATGAAATAGATGATGTTTTGTATGTTTAAGAGTCTTGACAATTTTTGTTGGACTATCAGGTATTCTTCTGAAACCATTTATCTACAGTCAAGTCCTTGTGTATGCTTCTATCCAAAAACTTTTGAGATGCCATGAGCAGTGCATTAACTTAAGTGAGACTCATTGACTTATGTCACATATATTAATAGTATGTGTATCAGGCCCTGGTATGCTTAGCTAGGCCTGGTTCCATGACCCTTTTCTATCTAGCCATGAGCTAAAGGTCCTGCTTCCACAGATGGGCACTGGGGTTTGAGATGCCCATGCCTTCTCTGACCTGGAATGCTCCTGTTCTGTACCATAGTTTAGTGGAAAAGGACATGGGCCCTGGAGTCAGATAAACCTGGGTGGATTCTAGTTCCTTTATCTCTAAGTTTAGTGAAGGTTCTCAACATCTAATTTGTAAATTAGAGCCAACAGTAAATTCTCATATTGTGAGCACTATATAATAATCTAGAAGACACTCAGTATGGTGCACACGGAAGTGATTACTTGTTGACTTCTAAGATTAGAAACACCATCCAAGCCAGCTGAACACTGGCTATTGGGATTGTCTACTAGGATTCTGGTTATTGACTTTTACATGTCAGACCTACTGTTAAGTGAGCAATTCTTGCAGCCTATATTCCTTNGCACACGGAAGTGATTAGAAACACCATCCAAGCCAGCTGAACACTGGCTATTGGGATGGCCTACTAGGATTCTGGTTATTGACTTTTACATGTCAGACCTACTGTTAAGTGAGCAATTCTTGCAGCCTATATTCCTTTTGTTTCTCTGTTCTCCTCTAGTGAAGTTCTAACAAGGAAGGGATGGGAGGAGCCAGAAGCATCTCTCTGTCTCATAATTTGCCTTGGCTTTGGCTTTGGAGAGGCAAAAGACATTGATTATTTCAGAACACAGTAATTAAGTAGGAAGGGTACAAACTGCCAATAATATCAACAAGACAATTCATTAAGCAGAGTAGGTGCTATTGGTTAATACATGGGCTTTAAACAAAAATTTGCCCTGGGTGAGCCAAAATCTTGCATAATGTGTCTAAAAATAGCAAGAGTTGACTCTATTTGTCAAGTATTTCCATAACTGAGCATGAAATAAGTATTCTTGGAAGTGAATCTAGGATTTTTTCTTATAAACTGTGACCATTAAAATGATGCGTAAATTCTGAGGAAGTTGCATTTGTGTTAAGCATATTTCATTGTCTCACTCCAGTGATGTGGTAAAATGACCATAGGCTTTTAGAGTCAGACAGACATTGTTTTGAATTCTACTGTGATACTAACTTAATATCACTGAGACATAGTTTTCTCTTAGGTGAAATAGCTTTAGTTTTCTCTATTTTGCAAGATGGCTGTACAGATTAAATGTGATAATGCATGTCAAGTGCCTTGTGTCATGCCATGCCCAATTTCTTTCTTTATCTTTATCTTCCAGACCTATATGGAGAGCATGCTTATGTTAAATCAAATTAGTAAAAACACTCAACCTCTCATCTGATAACTATTCGTCATTCATCCCCTCATACAAGAGACATCAATGTGATATAATGCTCAAAGATAGAACTTGCTGACCATCTAATCTTTTTTTCATTTGGGCAGTGCAACTCAAATTATGGATAGGGAAAAGGGGAAGTGAATGATTGAATTTATTGACTTAGATAAATAGGAAAGGGAGTGCTACTGAGCATGTTATCATGAATGAAGTTGTTACCATGTACTATTTTTATTTTTAGTTTAGGCCATATTTTTAATTTTGTTAAGTTTCCTGGTTGTATAATTATATATACAAGAAATAGAAAATAATTTTATTTAATTTAAATTTTTTTTCAAAAATGAATTTGTTTTGCTGGGTTGCAGGAACCCCCAAAAGAATAATGACACCTCAAGTACATTATTAAATTGCTATATTTGGCAGATGTGTGTGTGTGTGTGTGTGTGTGTGTGTTCAGTCACTCAGTCATATCTGACTCTTTGTA
>SJYX01007891.1:194582-208357 GCA_006410675.1 Oreotragus oreotragus | reverse complement strand
CACAGTAAGCAGAATCTCCATCCCCCTGGGCAATATACCAATGAAAAATAAAATAACTATTTTACCTGCAGCAACAAAATGGTCCCAAATATTAATTTTGCCAGTATACAAAACTAGTTTACATTCAAAATTATACAATAAAAAATAGTATCTTCTCTGACATATGAAAATCTGCTTTTTATGCAAAAGGTATGCTGATGTTTTAGGCCATCCAAAGCCCAAAAGGTCACAGATTGACTCTGAGGCCAAGATGCCCAGACAAGTTTACATCATCCTAAAGAGGAATGCCTACTGAAAACAGATTTGTGGTCAGAAATCATAAAATCAACTTGAAAATATAATATCAATATAAGTGAGAGTATTTTTTATAGTTTACAGTATGACTTTGCTTATATAATGTTTAAAGTAACTTAATTTTCATATAAATTTTTCTTAATAATGATTTAAAAAATATTAAAGAAAACACATAAATCTTTCATCAGTTGCTATCAAAGACCATCTATGGATCATGCTTACATGAACTAATGCTTATAACATATTTTAAAATTCTAAAATCACCTTGCTGTTCTTTCTATAATATTTTACACAGGATTAGCAACAAGGCACTAGCCTACACTACAAAATAGTTTGGCAGATACATAGCTTTATCACCATTCCAAAAAGGCAAAGCTTCTAAAAGGAAAGGACTTAAAAAATGCTTGAAGTTCTTCCATCTACTATTTATAAGGTAGGTTTTGGTAAAAACAATAATTTAGATGATAGAAGGTAACATGTAGACAGGTTTATGAGGTAAACATGCTTCAATTAGCAAGCAAAGTAGAAAATATATATTCTAATGCTTTATATTTGGAGAAAAATAAAAACTCAATAATAATTTCTATATTCTAAACACTGTTAAATTAATTGTTCAAGGCCTTCAGACTCTGTTCAAGTACTGGATAAGGAAGCATTTCTATTTTTACTGGCTTTTCTTATTTCACAACTTATGTCTAACTGTCTTCTGGTTTCCATTTTTATTGACCCCATTAATATTTTATAACTAACAACTCAAGGGCATTATGGGTTAGATCAGAAAAAAAATGGCTGAGACTCGACCTATCAAAAGCATGCATATAACTATAGCAAAAACTATGAATACTTTCGGTTATACACATTGAGGTAGTAGTGACTAGCATTAAGCATTTGTAGTAAAATTTAAAAGATATGGTTGCTATCAAAGTCCAAACAGTTTTTGCCATACATGGTTTTGCTATATATGGCTTTATCCACATAAATTTTGTCCAAGCTATTATTAATACAGAATCACAATGATTTATAGTTGTGTTCTTTATTGTTGTTTTAGTATGCTGTTTTAGGCACTAAGACATGTCCAACTCATTTGCAACCCCATGAACCAGAGCCCACCAGGCTTCTCTGTCTACAGGATTTCCCAGGCAATAGAATACTGGAGTGGGTTGCCATTTCCATCTGCAGGGGATCTTCCCAACCTAGGGATCGAATCTGCATCTCCTGCTTGGCTGGTGGATTCTTTACCACTGAGCCACCTGGGAAGACCTTAAGACAATATAATTCCACCCAATTTTATGTGGCAGCCTAGATGGGAAGGGGGAATGAGGGGAGAATGCATACATGTATATGTATGGCTGAGTACGTTTCCTGTCCACTTGAAACTATCATAATATTGTTAAATAGGCTGTACTGATACAAAAGCAGTTTAATTAAAAATTTACACCCAAAAATTTCCAAATGTATTTTTTAAAACTTGAAGGATCAATCCTAAATGAAATAAAGCTGTATTACTTAGCTGCAGTTTTTGTGAAGGAAAAATACTGCTAACAACAACAGGTCCAGGAAGAAATTGCTTATACAAAGTCCCAGGTCATCAAATCAAAAATGAACTTGGTTACAGTTTTGGCTCTCCCAGAAATGGAATCTTAGCCAACCAATCAGGAATCACCTGATTAACGTTAGGTACTCTGCTAGATAACAACCCCCAATCCAGTCATCACTTATAAAGAAAGTTTTCAATAATAAATCTGCTTCATGCTAGTATAACATCCTTACTCTTGTTCCCTTTTGCCTATGTTATTTGTAGACCCTTTTTATCTGCTAGATTAGGTGTTGCCTGATTCATGAATGACAGACCAAAGCCAATAAGATCTTAAAAATTGACTCAGTAGAATTTTTTTCTTTGACAACAATTCTAAAAATTAGCACTTTAGATGATAATATATGTTTGGCATATATTTTTAAAACATAGTATTTTAAAGAATATAATCAGAAAAGTGTTNTTTTTATCTGCTAGATTAGGTGTTGCCTGATTCATGAATGACAGACCAAAGCCAATAAGATCTTAAAAATT
This sequence comes from Oreotragus oreotragus, assembly GCA_006410675.1. Classification (NCBI taxonomy): domain Eukaryota; kingdom Metazoa; phylum Chordata; class Mammalia; order Artiodactyla; family Bovidae; genus Oreotragus; species Oreotragus oreotragus. Next base: position 205,995 of record SJYX01007891.1, on the reverse strand, counting down.
GACTCAGTAGAATTTTTTTCTTTGACAACAATTCTAAAAATTAGCACTTTAGATGATAATATATGTTTGGCATATATTTTTAAAACATAGTATTTTAAAGAATATAATCAGAAAAGTGTTTAAATATAAGCTAACATTTAATAAAATGCCTGAAAGATGAGAAATTGAACTACATGGGTATCAGAGTGAAGAATGTCCCAAGCTCAGAAATACCAACGATAAAGTACTCAAGTTTTATTTGCCACACTAGAGGAATACAGAGGATATGTGTGCATCTGGATTGACTGAGCAAAGGGAGAATAGGAAATTACTTGAGATATTTGAAAGGGAGGGCAGAGTATTTGAAAATCTTATGTGAGAAATTTTAATTCCAATTTGAAGAAACTAGGAAGCCATTTGAGAAATATGATTAGAAGAGCGACTCTCTGAAAAGGATCTCCTTAGCTGCTATGTTTCAGAGAAGGCAATGGCAACCCACTCCAGTACTCTTGCCTGGAGAATCCCGTGATGGAGGAGCCTGGTAGGCTGCAGTCCATGGGGTCACTAAGAGTCGGACACGACTGGGCAACTTCACTTTCACTTGTCACTTTCATGCATTGGAGAAGGAAATGGAAACCCACTCCAGTGTTCTTGTCTGGAAAATCCCAGGGACAGAGGAGCCTGGTGGGCTGCCGTCTATGAGGTCGCACAGAGTCGGACATGACTGAAGTGACTTAGCAGCAGCAGCAGCAGCGGCTGCTATGTTTGGAATGAATTGGGGAAGGTGAAAAAAGGTTTGTCACTTTCATGCATTGGAGAAGGAAATGGAAACCCACTCCAGTGTTCTTGTCTGGAAAATCCCAGGGACAGAGGAGCCTGGTGGGCTGCCGTCTATGAGGTCGCACAGAGTCGGACATGACTGAAGTGACTTAGCAGCAGCAGCAGCAGCGGCTGCTATGTTTGGAATGAATTGGGGAAGGTGAAAAAAGGCAGAAATACGGATAGCGGTTTCAGGCTATAGGACAATTTTGCCAAGAGTTAATGGTAGCTTGGACTAGTTTACTAAGACATATGTGCTGAAAAGTGTTGGATTCTGGTATGTTTTGAAGATAAAGTAAACAAGATAAGAAGAATTTGCTATGAGATATGATGGAAAAAAATTTTTAAATACTCCCAAGTTTTTTATCTGAGCAACTGAAAAAGTGGAGTTGGTATTTATCAAAGAAGAATGCAAAAGATCCAATTTTGGAGGGAAGATTATGAGATTAAAAGTGACTTGTTACGTTTGATGTATCTAACAACAATCAAAGAAAATACAGTTAAATATACTAATCTATATGATTGGTCTTCCATAGATATTTAAATTAGGAAAAATTAACTTGACTGAATTTACATGACATATGCCATGAAACTAGAAGAGAAAATGTATAGAATTGGTCCAGATAGAGAACAGAAGAATTATGAGGTCTTAGCATTGAAGCAAATGGAATTTTAATTTTGAAGGGATAAGAAGGAAAAACTAAAAGAATTTAAAAGCAGCAGCTTGTAAGCTAGGAATAAAATCAGGACTGTGTAATATTATGAAGCCAAAGAGGGAAGGCGTGCCTAAATTAAAGGTCTGAGTATTGACCATTAGAATTAAGACAATGGGATTGATGTTCATCTTGATGAGCAGTTTGTGTAAAGTGGTATGGGGGAAAGAACTCTGTTGTGACTTTTAAATAAAGGGTGGGTCCTAAGATTGAGTACGATTGAGTACGAAGCAAGCCANAGGACTGTGTAATATTATGAAGCCAAAGAGGGAAGGCATGCCTAAATTAAAGGTCTGAGTACTGACCATTAGAATTAAGACAATGGGATTGATGTTCATCTTGATGAGCAGTTTGTGTAAAGTGGTATGGGGGAAAGAACTCTGTTGTGACTTTTAAATAAAGGGTGGGTCCTAAGATTGAGTACGATTGAGTACGAAGCAAGCCAGTCCTTTCTCACCATTTTTGTTCAATAGTGGACCCTAACCAGTACTTTGTTAACCAAAAAAGGAATAGTAAATGAATAAAAATAAAACTGCTTAAGATGGAAAGATTATCTGCATATGAAATCCCAAAAACTTAAAGTGTCTTAAATAGTAGAATTTAAGTTCTATCAAGGTCCTTAGGAAAATAAAGAAATAGGATTATCAAGGACACAGCAGTTATTGGTAGTAACAGATTTAAAGATGAGTTAATCTAGTGTTTTGGTTTTTTTTTAGACGTACTTCAGATGGAGAAAGAGAATTGAACACATGAATAGGCTAACAACAACAACAAATAAAACTACAAATTCAGTTAGAATCAATAGATTTTCAGATATAATAAGTTCTAAAAAATTTGCAATCAAGGTGTTTGTGAGAGAGAAATGGAAAGGTTGTTCCTTGGAAAGTGGGATGCTTATAACTGAGATTAGCATATAGGTATAATTCTTGGTAATGACAAAAATCACTGGTGACACAGTATAAAAGAAAAGCTCCCTGAAAAATTCAAGGACTGAGAAGCTTTGAGACAGAAATGAGTGAAGTCGCTCAGTCATATCTGACTCTTTGCAATCCCATGGACTGTAGCCTACCAGGCTCCTCTATCCATGGGATTTTCCAGGCAAGAATAATGGAGTGGGTTGCCATTTCCTTCTCCAGGGGATCTTCCCAACCCAGGGATCAAACCCAGGTCTCCCACATTTCAGGCAGATGCTTTACTGCCTGAGCNAGTCATATCTGACTCTTTGCAATCCCATGGACTGTAGCCTACCAGGCTCCTCTATCCATGGGATTTTCCAGGCAAGAATAATGGAGTGGGTTGCCATTTCCTTCTCCAGGGGATCTTCCCAACCCAGGGATCAAACCCAGGTCTCCCACATTTCAGGCAGATGCTTTACTGCCTGAGCCTAAGAGGTATATATGAAATTATCAAATATTATCACAAGAATATTGTAATTAATATGTTGATTAACCATGATATCTGTAGTTGATTATAAAAAGTAGGAAAAATGACAGGGTATAATTTGTTTTTCAAAAGACTAAAATATAGGTGCTTAAAGGAAAAAAAAAAAAAATTGAGAATAGAACCAGAGAGAATGTGTTGATATTGAATGGAAGTACTATTATTTTGCCCACCCTGATCTCCTTTGTGACCACAAGAGAATGGTGGGATTCATGTATAGGTTAAGAGGCAACTGTATAATGAATCATTAACTTGCAGAAAAACATTACATCAAAGTGTTTCAGACATTTTAATAAGCTAGGACAATGCATTTTCTTAATATATTGCATTTAAATTCTACATTCTTGAAAGACAAGAATATTATAAAGCAAAATTATTTATTTTTATGAGAATATTGTTAACTATGGTGTTTTTTGCTAAGGTCTTAGAGAATTTTTTTTTTTTTTGGAGAATGAATTTTAAAAAAAATCTTGTTTAACCTTATTCTTATTTTGTCCCTTGATTTGCTTAGATATATCTGAATAAATATGTTTCATATTCCTTAGTCATATATACGGAAACTAAATTTCTCTGGCTGAGGATAAAACAGAGTTCTGTTATTAAAAATTTTTATTTCTTAAAATTAAATCAAATAATATATATTTATATAATTTAATCTCTCATGTAAGTATATTTTGCTCAGTCATGTCCAACTCTTTGCAACCCCATGAACTGTAGCCTACCAGGCTCCTCTGTTTATGGATTTCTCCAGGTAAGAATACTGTAGTGGATTGCCGTGCCCTTTTCCAGATATTTCACCCAATATAAATATGGACACACTGATATACAATCATTTCTGTTGGATTTTGAGAATAGCATAGAAAATTAATAATACCAATAACTATTAATTGCTGAGGCACTGTGAGGAGGGTTTTTTCATATATAAATTCTATAAAGATATTTAGAATTCAAAAACCTGTGAAAGACTCCATTTTGATCACCACTTTACATATGAGGGAATTGAAGCATAGAAAATGTAAGCCACATGCCTAACATCAAAGATTTAAGGAACTAAGATTTGAATCTTAGGATCTTGGCTCCAGATGCCATGTTATTAACTACTACATTAATATATATTAGAGATCACCCAGTACCCCAAATTGCATATTTTAAGCTGGTTACAAAAAATGAATTCTTCAACTGTCTTCAAAAGCCTTATTTTTATTTATGCTTTTATGATTAGGTGCATTAGTGAAATATCTCTCCCAATGCACAGATTATTGGGGAAAAAATAAAACAGAAGGCAACTTATATGCCTCAGGTTCCCAGCAGTTTTGCTTCAGACAATACACATGGATATGAATATAAGTTATTTAATTTTGTGGCATAAGCAACAAAATTTGAAAGTAAAAACAGTAGCAAAACTAATTTGAAAATGTATTTGTCCATTATTTAGCCAAATGGAAAGCTTTGAATTTAATTTCCTGAAATTAGGGTTCAAACTGTAGTTCTTTCAGCAACTAACTGAATAATACTGCTAGACAAGTGAAGTTAAATTTCTAGGCTTCTATTTCATCTTCACAATAAGGGTACTGATACTTCCCTTATAGAAATTATTGATAATTGAATAAAATTAGGAATTTGAGATACCTAGACAGAGACTGGCTCATTGTGAGTATTCAGTAAATGTCAATGCCATACTCCATCTGATCTTTAAATAAAAAGAGGGACAGGAACAAAACTTTTCATTAAAGATCTTTAAATTAAGATTTGCATGAAATATTTAACAGAAGTACCCTGCAATATTGTCATTTGACCCATATTTCCAAAATACAGTGTCAAGTTAAGCAATATGTAAACATGGTACAAATAGAAACTTGAAAAACATTTTAAATGTAATCTTAGTTTCTATTCTTACAATTTTGTCTTGTAAGTCTCAGGTTATATATAGAAAACTCTTACAAAAACTAAAATTCTAAGAATAACTATACTTCAATATTCATTAAATATATCTTAAGTGAAGGATACTTTTTTTTTTTTAAGAAAACAACTACATAGCACAAAGCTAAATGGCTTCGTATTTCTTCCCTTGTAAAATGAAAGCAAAATGAACTTCCTGAGTTTTGTTTTAGTTAATTCAGGCTTTCATCTTTTTCTTTGAAGATACACTTTGTGTTGGCAGATACCCCATTATATTATCATGGTCCATATCCATGCATAAGATAGAAAACCATCATTGGTTCTTAAGCAAACTGGTGATAGAACCAAAAGTTAGGGAAAAAAATAATTCTTGCTTTTATAAATCCTTTATAATGTAAAAATCAGTAAGATCTCTTTAGTATCAAGTTCTAAGATGAATAAAAAATTAATTCAAGTAGATTACTCTTTAAGTGTTCAATAACTTGAAATGCTGCCATCCTATTCTAGACTTTTGGAAATCAATACTAGAAATGAATCAGGCTGAAAGGGATTCGTTTACTAAAGCTTTCTTCTGAATCCAGACAAAATAAGAAGAGTTATGTTATATATCACTGGAAAAGTGTCATGGAACATTGATTTACTATGTTAGTGACAACACCGAAAAAAACAAATCAAACTATCCAAGAAATAGCAAAAAATGTTCTCTAAAAATGTCCTTTGGATAACATTATTAACCCTGGGTAAAATCACGAGGCAGAAAAGTATTGAAAGTAGGCATGAACCTCACTCAATTCATTTGAACTCTTACTTTACAAAATTCTAAAATCTTCAGCTTATTTTAATATATCTATTATACATTTGTCACTATGAAATGCAGTTCTACTTATATTTATTAAAAACAAGCTCAAATGAATAAATGACACAAACTTGTAGAAAATGTACTCTTTTGAAACAATGCAGCCTTTGTAATTTGAGCACCTAATTCTTAAGCAATGCTCTGAGAAGTCAAAGGTGAATTCTTTTTTCCTAAGCAACAGGTAAGATATTAAATACACATATTTTCTACTTAATATAGAATAATAATTTTTTATCACAGCACAAGCTTTTCACTTAAGCCAATTTGGAATATATCTCATTATTCCATTTCTCCTTTTGCTTTATATCAATTTTTGATTAATATTTCATTGCAATATAATGACATTCCTCTCCAAGTAGCCAAAGAGACTTTAATTTTATCCTATGATGGTGTTATGTCATATAATAGAGGTTCTTTGGTTATCCATAAATTCAAGACACATGTTATAATTAAAATTTAACTGAACAGTAGCCTAAGGTAAGTAAAAGGATTGGGACATATAATTCAAGTAATATGCCTTTTTTTCCCCCTCTACATATGAGGTAAACTCATGGCATAAATGAAAGTCAAATGAGATTTAATTAAATTGTTTCAGATTAAGAGGATATTTTCTATTGCCATTTAAGAACTGATATGTAAATCTAAAAATTAACATTCACCTAAAATAGTTTTAATAATTAAAAACCAGCAAGTCTACCACTCCTTTCCATAGTTATATTTATCATTTCCTCCATACATGGAATATCTATGACTATGAGTCTTACGAGAAGATGAACCTATGCAAATTCAGATCCAGAATCGCGGTCATTTTTGAGAGAAGAATCACTACTCCCTAAGAATTACTGCTTGGATTAAGAACACTTTGTTTCATAGAACATCAATTTCTAAGCTTTTAAAAGAGTACTTTCACAATCCTGAATAAGAAGGCATGACTATTGGCCCCCTTACAGAGACTACGACCATGTGAGCAGGTATGGTGCCCAGTAGAAACTGTGATTTATCATGCTACTGTCAACAAACTACAGAAAACTTTGGGCCAAACAAATAGGAAGCCATGGTGGAGGGCCATGGTACAAGGAAGCCAAGTAACTGGGGAGCCAAACTTGTGCTGGGCTAATTTAATTTTTTAAAGCTGTAACTCACTCCATGCCTTAGGGACACAATTTCTGTTTGGCAACATTTTCTGTGAAACTAAAACAGCTGCTCCAACTATCTCATATCAGATACTGTGCTATTTCAAGAAAATGTTCACCAAAAATAACAATTGTCAGGCATGCTTTTCCAGAAAACTTAGATTGAACAAAACAGATCATTGTGCCTCTATAGACTGAGGGTTGATACAAATTATATTTGCCAATAAAATTACTGATATTTCTAGTAATGTGAAGAAATTAAGCCAACTTCTAAAGATGCTAAAAATAATATATAACCATATGTTTCAATAACATCATTTAAAAATTAGTTATATGCATAAAGGGTAACAGATTAAATACACACCAATCCAATTTGGAATGTTTTAAATCTTTTATAGTATAGAAGATTTCTAGAGTACTTAAACTAGTGGTTTATTAATGAAAATTTAACTACCATTATATTTTGCTAGTTTTTCATCCTCCTAATGAAAAGATAGTCTTACCAGAATGCCCGGTTTGATATCTAAAATACTGAGTGTACCTTTCATAATGCTTGGGTTTTTCAGCACACTAATTGAAGTCTTAATCAGAAACTGCTAAAGGACTAGCCAGCATACATTTGAAAAGAAACTTTCACCAATTTTGGCAATGAAAATACAACATATTTATCTATTCATCATATTGCATAGAAGTCAGCAAAATTCAATATGGTAGCTGAAGCAGGACTTGTTTCTGCTTTGTTTCCCAATGCTAAATGCCAGCTCCTCTTTTGTAATCTGAGCTTTTAATCTTACAAAGATAGAATGAACATACTAAACAGGATAAGGCATGCATGACTTAGTATTTTTCTATGAATGTCAGTTGGAATCAATATTACTTAAGCACAAAGTATATTCGACAGCACAATCTTAGATGACTCCTATATGCCTCAGGAACAGAAAGGCTACAAGACCTCAGCAGAAGCTGAAGGTCAGGATGTAAAGAAACCTGTATCTAGGTTCAGGAAATGCATAAAAAATTGCTAGAAGGCAAATTCTCTAGCTTCTGGCTAAATTCAGTGAGATGTCACAGTCCAGATGAATCAGATTTCAGGAAGTAGGATGAATGTCAAATGGCTTATGCCAAAGAGCAGCTTGTTCTTGGAGCATGCTTAAGGCCATTTTGTTCAGAGATTTCAGAGAGGAAGCAGCCTGCAATTGTAATTCTGAAAAGCCCACTAAAAATCATTAAAAAAAAAAAAAAAAAAAGATCTTTCAGACGCACTGAATTATACAAAATGACTGACTAGGCCTGAAGCTTCCTGAAAAACTTTTTTTGTTGTTAGAAAATTATTTCAACAGCAGAATGACTGAGAATAAGTCCATGTAGCATTCTGAGCCAAAGTTAGCAGATGTCTTCTTATCTTAAATGTTACATGAACAACAAGGAAAACAGAGTAAAGCATATGGACTTGACAAAATTCAGAGTTGGGTTTAAATAGAAACATACAGTGGCCAGTTTTAGTTTTGACTATACCTTCCTTCCAAATAATATGACTGACAGTTGCATGCTTGGTTGGCCATAGACATCCAGCCAGTCACGACAGCCCTTCCAGTGCTGCCAAGGTGACTTCAATGTTTCCAGGTGGCAATGCCACAGCTATCACTTTAGTACCATGTTTTCAATGCTCATATCACCCGACATTAGCTACACTGATGTTCCATCTGTCAGAGACATATCTGGCACCTGAATAATAAATGATGCTCTATTAGCATGGCTTAACAGAGTAACAATTAATAGCCACCATCTGTTTATTAAAAGCAAGGAAATTTGTCTAAACCTTGGCAAAATCTTGCCTTGTAAATATTTTCTACTGGTGAATTGGGTCAAAAATATTACAACAAATCTTATTTAAAATAAATGCTTTTAAAGGAACAAAACACTTTATCAAATATGATTTTGCTTTACAGTATAATATATTCTGTAAAAAAGTGTTTAAGTAAAAATTATATTTGGTGAGAGAATCACAAATGCTTGTTCATGGAAGTAGAAGGGAAGAAAAGACTGTAGACACAAAAATAAAGATCACACATATACAGAAATAATAGTCTTCCCTTGGTTTCTGTAAGAGATTGGTATTCACAGGGGCTTCTAGAACCCAACTCCAAGGATGCTCAAGTTCTTTATAAAAAATAGAGTAGTTCTGTGAGTGTAGAATCTGTAGATTCAGGTGATTTACTATATGTATTAAATATTACATTAAAGTCACAAGAAATGTGAACTCTTTACAACATAAAATATAATCTTCCAGAGGAAAACAAGTTTAAGACAACAACAACAAAAAGAAACTTCTTCCCAAAATCCTTTCCCTACTTACAACTACTAACTATACTCCCACAACATTTTGCCTAATTGTTAAAGAAAGAAAATACAGAAGGAAACCAAAATCTGTAAGTGAATAAATGGGGAAATTGGAGGTTGGTGAAGTCAGATTTCTATAGACATATAACTTAAAGAACTTAAAAACGTCCCCATTGCTTTTTTAATGTAAGACACAGAAAGCAAATATGCTGAATTAGAAATGTTCTTAAAAAGTATCTACATATTTATTTTCAATTTAGGATGACAAATATATAATTCCATTTTTATTCCAAAGAGAATAACTTCTTCAATGATACATGCGTGGGATTCTCTAGGCAAGAACACTGGAACAGACTGTCATACCCTGCTCCAGGGAATCTTCCAAACCCAGGGATAAAACCCATGTCTCTTATGTCTCCTACATTGGCAGGTGGATTCTATATCACTAGCACCATCTGTGAATTCTTCAATGATATATAGATAGTATATAACTGACTTTTCACTTGAAATTTATAATTCACACTTTTTGGAATATATTAATTTATGTTGTTATTCTTGACAGCATTATTAAAATTATCAGAGAAACTGAACTGTAAAATCAGGCTTCCTAGATTAGTAATATTTGATTACTACATGAAGGCACTTATAGATTTCTCATGGAGCCAGTTAGTTTTATATTTATTCTTACTGATTTAAAATTTCACAGATACGGTACACCAAGATATTAATGCAGCTAAACATTTGTTAAGCATTTGCTAAGTACAAGGAATTAGTCTAATTTCATATTATTTAGTTTAACTCTAACAACTCTTGGAGATAAGCTTCATTATTCATTTAATTTTACATATTATGATTTGAGTGACACAGCCCAAAAAACAGTCACTCAGTCATAAAGTATTAGAACTGGTTTTCAGCCCCTGGGAATCTGGATCCAAAGCCTGCATTCTCACTTCATGAGTATGTTTCTCCATAAAAAGTTTGAATACTACATCAGATTGTCGTTCTTGTTCAGTTGCCCAGTTGTGTCCAATCCTTTGAAACCCCATGGACTACAGCACTCCAGGCCTCCCTGTCCCTCACTATCTCCTGAACTTGCCCAGGTTCATGTTCATTGCATTAGTGATGCCATCCAGCCATCTCATCTCATGATGTCCTCTTCTCCTTCTGCCTTCAATCTTTCCCAGCATCAGGGACTTTCCCAATGAGTCGTCTGTTTGCATCAGATATCCAGGATACTGGAGTTTCAGCTTCAGCATCAGTCCTTCCAATGAATATTCAGGGTTGATCTCCCTTAAGATTGACTGGTTTGATCTCCTTGCTGCAAAGGGACTCTCAGGAATATTCTCCAGCACCACGATTTGAAGGCATCAATTATTTGGCATTCTGCCTTCTTCATGGCACAGTTGTCACAACCATATGTGACCACTGGAAAAACCATAGCCTTGACTATACAGACCTTTGTCAGCAGAGTAATGTCTCCACTTTTCAATACACTGTCTAGGTTTGTCATTGCTTTAGGTCTGATCTGATATATCACATATACTGTGGGATTATTTCCATTCAGCTAATAATGCACATATGATTCCTACTTCCTGTCATTTACAAGGCACCAAGATATGGATACACTAAAACTGAATCTAATTTTATACTAATAATTTTAACTCATGTCATTCAGTAGTGAGCTTAGTTTCAAGTAGGATTTCTAGGTATTTCTGAAACAATAAACCTTTTTTAAAAACTGTTTTTCAGCACTATAACAATTAGAATGAACTTTAAACTTAAATGTTTTACTTTATTAATATAACACTTTAAACATATCTTCATGAGTTGGCTTTTCATAACTTAAAAACAATTTACAATTCCAATTTTAACCAATAATGTATTATCTACTGTACAGAACCATTTGTTCTCACTTTTATTTATTTATTTATTTATTTTCCTTTTTATTTTTTAATTTTTTTTTTTTAGAGCTTCCATTTTACTTTATTTTACTTTATAATACTCTATTGGTTTTGGCATACATTGACATGAATCTGCCATGGGTGTACACGAACTCCCACACATGAACCCCCCCCTCATCTTCCACCCCACATCATCCCTCCGAATCATCCCCATACACCAGCCCCAAGCATCCTGCATCCTGCATCGAACATAGACTGGCAATTCGTTTCTTACATGATAGTATACATATTTCAATGTTATTCTCCCAAATCATCCCACCCTCTCCCTCTCCC
>SJYX01007891.1:179512-194293 GCA_006410675.1 Oreotragus oreotragus | reverse complement strand
AAAAAAAAAAAAAAACTGTCTGCCATTAGTGTTTATATTTTACTCTTTTAATAAGCAATTCTGGTTTTCTTCTTACAAAGGTCCTAGGTACACTATACCTGCAGAGGCACCCTGCCTTTCAGGAGCCATCGCTGGGGGTGGCTTACCTTCAGAGAAAGGCAGAGTGATGAGGAAGAAGTCGTTCTCCTGTGTTTTTACCATTGACACCAAAATTGCTAGAGTGACGGAAGAAATTCCACCATTAACTTGATGTGATTTTTTTTTTTTTTTTGCCAGTTCCATTCTACCTAAAATGCTTTTTTGGACTCTTAAAATACTGGATAGAAAGAAGTAATCCCCCCCCGCCTTTTATTTATTTATTTATTTTTTGTGCATAACAGCTTTATTAAGCAATGTTTAAAGTTTTACTTCCACTTAAAATATGTATACATGAAGGAGACAAATGCAAGTTAGTAAAAATGGTAATTAAAATATTTTCATCTGTTGTATGACTAATCTCTGAAAACTCTTTCACTTTACTTACAGCTCCCCAAACTTTATTTTTTCCCATATTTTATTTTTTATTATTATTATTTTTATTTTACAGTATTGTATTGGTTTTGCCATACATCAGCATGAATCCTCCATGGGTGTACACGTGTTCCCAATCCTGAAACCCCCTCCTACCTCCCTCCCCATACCATCTCTCTGGGTCATCCCAGTGCACCAGCCCTAAACATACTGTATCCTGCATCAAACCTAGACTGGCGATTCATTTCTTTTATGATATTATACATGTTTCAATGCCATTCTCCAAAATCATCCCACCCTCTCCCTCTCCCACAGAATCCAAAAGACTGTTCTATACATCTGTGTCTCTTTTGCTGTCTCGCATACAGGGTTATCATTACCATCTTTCTAAATTCCATATATATGCGTTAGTATACTGTATTGGTGTTTTTCTTTCTGGCTTACTTCACTCTGTATAATAGGCTCCAGTTTCATCCACCTTATCNTATACATGTTTCAATGCCATTCTCCCAAATCATCCCACCCTCTCCCTCTCCCACAGAGTCCAAAAGACTGTTCTATACATCTGTGTCTCTTTTGCTGTCTCGCATACAGGGTTATCATTACCATCTTTCTAAATTCCATATATATGCGTTAGTATACTGTATTGGTGGTTTTCTTTCTGGCTTACTTCACTCTGTATAATAGGCTCAAGTTATATCCACCTCATTAGAACTGATTCAAATGTATTCTTTTTAATGTCTGAGTAATATCCCATTGTGTATATGTACCACAGCTTTTTTATCCATTCATCTGCTGATGGACATCTAAGTTGCTTCCATGTCCTGGCTATTATAAACAGTGCTGCGATGAACATTGGGGTACACATGTCTCTTTCGATTCTGGTTTTCTCAGTGTGTATGCCTAGCAGTGGGATTGCTGGGTCATATGGCAGCTCTATTTCCAAGTTTTTAAGGAATCTCCACACTGTTCTCCATAGTGGCTGTACTAGTTTGCATTCCCATCAACAGTGTAAGAGGGTTCCCTTTTCTCCACACCCTCTCCAGCATTTATTGCTTGTAGACTTTTGGATAGCAGCCATTAACCAAATATACTAGCATAACTGCATGGAATCATCTTTCCTTTTTTCATGGAAATCATAGAAATTTAAAATGAATAGAGGAAAAGTCCCAAAGTTACATGACCAGTATAAAAATCTGACAGATATAGTCTATGTTTCATAGTTTAGGTAGTATTTGTAAAAGCAAATTGGGCAGAAAAGATTTTTGAATTGAAATTAGGCAGAAGTTCTTGAAAAAGTAAGAAAAAAAGCTCACCAGTGTCAAGAAAGATCAGTCACTAAAGTTCCCAGAAAACAACAACCAAACCATTAAAGGAGTAGAGTCTATCATGAAATGCAAAACGATGGTGCAATTGAAATATGGCTTCTTAGAATAAGGATTGAGAAAGTTTATTGACTGAAATAGTTCTGGATCTATTGGATCAGAAAAGTAGAACAGTCAGAGCCACACAAAGAAATCCATAGACAAACCATGTGTGCAGGAAAAAGTCCTTCTGTAAGAATACAGGAACAGAATATCTTAGATTCAACTGTGTTTCTTTCCCCAAAGATTCATACAAATGGTTGACCAAGGAATTTAATTCCATTCAAACACAATGAACATAAACCAGAACTGGTCAAGAAATAAATATTTAATATATTTAAGTCTTTGGTCATTAAATATTTGTCAATTTTTATTTTTTAAAAAATCTGGAGGAAAATATACTGTATGCCCATTATCACCACTCTTATTCAATATAGAACTAGAAGTTTTAAATAGAAAAATTAAGCAAGACAAATAAATTAAAAAAACATCCAAATTGGAAAGGAAGAAGTTGATTTAATTATGTACAGATAATATGATTTTGTATATAGAAAAATCCCCCAATATTGGAACTAATCATTGAATTCAGTAAATTTGTAAGATACAAAATCAACCCACAGAAAACAATTGCATTTCTACAACCTAGTAATGAAATACCTGAACAAAAAATAAACTATCCTGTTCACAATAATATAAAAAACATTAAAATATCAAGGAAAAAAAATTTCACCAAAGCAGTATCTGTACAGTGAAAAATTTGTATAGAGAAATATGATGGTGAAAACTCCAAGACTGTGATCAAAGTAATTGATGATACAAATGCAAAGACATCTAGTGCACATGAATTAGAAGAAATAATTTTGTTAAAATGTCCATAATACCCAAAGTCATCTATAGAATAAATGCATTCCTATATAGATTCAATGTGTTCCCTACCAAAACTTCAATGGCATTCTTCACAGAAAGAGAAAAAATAGTTCTTGAATCCATGTGGAATCTTAAAGACACTAAATACCCAAAATATCTGAAAAATAATCAAGCTAGAGGTACTATACATTCTGATTTCAAACTATATCACCAAGTTATAGGAATTTTTAGTTCACTATATTACTGGCATAGGAACTTTTTAGTTCACTATAGTACTGGCATCAGACACAGGAATCAATCAAACAGAATAGACATCCCAGAAATAAACCCATGCATGTACATGCAGTCAACTAAAATAGACAAGGCAGCCAAGAACACCCAATGGAGAAGAATAATCTTTCCAATAAATGTGCTGGGAAAACTGAATAAAGACGTGCAGAAAAAAATTGGTCCCCAACCTTATATCATTAACAAAATTTACCTCAAATTGTACCAAAAACTTAAACTTAAGACCTGATAAGAAGAAAACAAATGAAGGATCCTCAATATTGTTCTTGGTAATGAATTTTTGAGTGCTATACCTAAAGCAGGACTTCCCTGGTGGCTCAGACAGTAAAGTGTCTGTCTACAATGCAGGAGACCTGGGTTCGATCCCTGGGTTGGGAAGATCCCCTGGGGAAAGAAATGGCAATCCACTCCAATACTATTGCCTGGAAAATCCCATGGACAGAAGAGCCTGGTAGGCTACAGTCCATGGGGTCACAAAGAGTCAGACACAACTGAGCGACTTCAGTTTCACTTTCACATAACTAAAGCATAAACAACGAAAAGTAAAAATATACAAATATACAAATACAAATACCAAACTCAAAAATCTTCTGCACAGCAAAGGGAACAATAAAATATAAAGACAACAAACAGAATGGAAGACAATATTTGCAAACCACATATAAGTGTTTAATATCCAAAGTATATAAAGAACTCACACAAGTCAATAACATAAAAAACAATTTCAAAATTGGCACAGAAACTAAACAGACATTTTTCCAAATAAGATGTATAGATGACCAACCAGTACATGAAACACTGTTGAACACCATTAATCATTAAGG
Source organism: Oreotragus oreotragus (assembly GCA_006410675.1). Classification (NCBI taxonomy): domain Eukaryota; kingdom Metazoa; phylum Chordata; class Mammalia; order Artiodactyla; family Bovidae; genus Oreotragus; species Oreotragus oreotragus. Next base: position 190,440 of record SJYX01007891.1, on the reverse strand, counting down.
AAATATGAATTAAAGGCACAATGGGATATTACCTCAAACCCGTTAGAATGGTTATCATCAAGAAGATAAATGAAAACAAGTAATAGAAAGGATGTTGAAAAAAAGAAACCCTTGTACACTCTTGAAGGTAATATAAGTTGATTCAGCCATTACATAAAACAATATGAGGGTCCTTCAAAGAGTTGAAAATTGATCTCTCATATGATCCAGCAATTTCACTTTGTGAATATATCCAAGGAAATGAAAACAGTATATCAAAGAGATATATCCACTCCTATGTTGATTGCATTATTATTCACAATAGCCAAGACATAGACGCAACCTAAGTGCTTGTTAACAGATGAAAAAAGAGAATGTGGTATACACACATACATATATAATGGAATATTATTTAATCACAAGAAAGAAAGACACCCTGCCACTTGCAACAACATATATGGACCTTGAGGACATTACACTTAGTGAAATAAGTCAGACAGAGAAAAAGGAATACTGTATGATATCATTTATATGTGGAATATAGAAATGACAAAATCATAAAATCACTGTACAATGACTGTTACCAGAGGATACAAGGTGAGGGGATACAAAAGATAGCATTTAAGGGTACAAGAATGCAAAAACTAACACATCAGCTCTAGAGATATAATGTGCAGTTTAGTGAATATAGACAACATTATTATAAACCTGCTAGGAGATTAGATCTTAATGATAATGATCACCAGAAAAAAATAATTATGTGATATCATAGAGGTGTTAATAATTGCTATAATACAATCATATTACAACATATGAAATATCAAAATATGTTGTTATATGTTAAAATAATCACAATAGGATTACAAAAAAGATTTTTCTTAACACCGTTGAGATATAATTAACATATTATATGATTGACCTGTTTTAATTATAAAGTTCAATGGCTCTTTCTAGATTCACAATGTTTTATAGTTATCATCATAATCAATTTCTTTTTTAATATTTGATTACCTCCAAGTAAAACTCTGCACACGTTAGTAGTCACTCCCAGTTTTCCTACTCTGGTAGTTTTCCCAGTCATTTCCCTAATCAAATTTTTGCCTCTTGACTTGCTTATTCTTGAAATTTTTCACACATGGAATCATAAAATATGTCATCTTTTACAACTGACTTCTTTAACTTAAAAATTTTCAAGAATTATTTATGTAGGTAGCATGGTCACTGATTCACATTTTTTAAATGCTGAGTAATATTCCATTATATAAAATATATATTTTATTTGTCCATTCATCATTTGGTGTATATTCAGGTTCTTTCCATTTGGGGACAAATACAAAATTTTAATTTGCCTTTCCCTATAGTTAACTGAAAAAATTTATAATATATATTATAAAAAAGAGCTAAAATTATTAATTCCAATTTAATTGAATTGCCTTCTTAAAACAGTGAATGATCATCTTTTAAAGTGTCAATAAAATAGTCACCAAAATTGACCATAACCTAATCTCACCATATTCAGTAATTTTATAAACATAGATTGAGTACAGACATTAATATATGCTTCCATTGCATTAAAGTCTGAATTAAAAAAAAATACTTTAACTTTTCTTAATTAAAAAGTATCAAAAATTCCTTGTATCAAAGATAATAGATATCAATGTTAAAATTAAAAACATAAATATTAAGTACCCAAAACTATGTGATAAGATAAAGTACTTCTCAGAGGTAAACAGAAAAAAGTGATAGAAGTAATACTTAGATTTATAAAAGAGTGAATGACAGTAATTAAATTAAGCACTTCACCAAAAGAGATGTGTATAAGAGACAGGATCACTACTATAAATCTAATAAATTCTAAAAGGCGTCTATCCCCACATGAAATTACTAAAATATCATTGAACACATTCCTTATGCTCTATANAGAAGTAATACTTAGATTTATAAAAGAGTGAATGACAGTAATTAAATTAAGCACTTCACCAAAAGTTCAGAAAAAGGACATAAAAAAAAAGGTCAAACACATAATAAGGTTAAAATTAAAAATTATATAGAAAATATTAGAAGTCTAAACAAAGAAATAAAAGAGAAAAAAATTTCCAAACATTTTGGCTTTTAAAAAATTATTGAAAATTATAAAATTTTTCAAGAAAAATTTTATGCAAAAGTGTCAATAAACACTGATAAGCTTAAAACTGTCACAGAAACAGAGAGATACCAATATTATTTAAATTTTGTAATACTCTGAAAAATATTTGAAAACCAAAATATTAAATTGTTTTCTAGGAAAATAGTTTAAGCATATTATAAAAAATAAAAACAGACTAAAAATGATGACTTTCTATACGTGGAATACATAATTTTTAAACTAATAAATATATGAATTTTTTTAAATATTAAGTTTAATTAAGAGTAGATTTAGATGGTTTTGCAGATGAATACTACCAAATGTTAAAAGATAAACCTATCTTTGTTAAAAGCTACCTATGTTAAAAGAAAAAGAATGTTCTGTCTCAACTACAAATTGGCACTTGCCATTTACCTCTATAAGGGTTATGTGCTGCTGTAGTTGCTGACTTTCAAACTTGCTGAAAGGAGNTGTTAAAAGATAAACCTATCTTTGTTAAAAGCTACCTATGTTAAAAGAAAAAGAATGTTCTGTCTCAACTACAAATTGGCACTTGCCATTTACCTCTATAAGGGTTATGTGCTGCTGTAGTTGCTGACTTTCAAACTTGCTGAAAGGAGTTCAAGGTGAAGAGCAGAAATGAGGCACTTTGTGCTGGAGGAAAAACTGATAGAATAGGTCTCCAGATACATAGATATTTTCAGGAGCTTATTTCATGAGCCCAGTTCTTATATCTCCTCATATGCAGACAAGTACTAAAATCCTTCACATCTGACAACTGTTCCTTGTGACTTGCCAAAGCTTCACAGGACTAGCAGTAACCTTCTAGAAAAATATGTGCTTGATTGCATGTACTCTCTCTTCACCAAAATCTCATATATACTGTCCTTCCCCACTACCTCTTTGGAGCAGTTTCTCAGACCTATCTGAGGTGCTGTCTTCTGGGTTGCAGTCTTCAAGTTGTCTCAAATAAAACTCAAATTGCAACTCTCATTTTGTGTGTGTGTGTGTGTGTGTGTGTGTTTTAAGTTGATAGTTCTTAATAAACATCAGGCTGCCTCCACCCCTTTCCATCAATCCCAATCCTAACTCCAAGCCTATTTCTTATGTGTGTGTGCACACATACACACACACACACAAAGAACAAATTCACTCATGAATATGTTCAGAAAAATCTTAAGTAAAACATCAGTATGTAGGAAAGAATAACCTACATTCAGTTCAGTTGCTCAGTCGTGTCCGACTCTTTGTGACCCCATGGACTGCAGCATGCCAGGCCTCCCTNGCACACATACACACACACACACAAAGAACAAATTCACTCATGAATATGTTCAGAAAAATCTTAAGTAAAACATCAGTATGTAGGAAAGAATAACCTACATTCAGTTCAGTTGCTCAGTCGTGTCCGACTCTTTGTGACCCCATGGACTGCAGCATGCCAGGCCTCCCTGTCCATCACCAATTCCCGGAGTTTACTCAGACTCATGTCCATTCAGTCGGTGATCCCATCCAACCATCTCATCCTCTGTTACCCCTTCTCCTGCCTTCAAGCTTTCTCAGCATCAGGGTTTTTTCCAGTGAGTCAGTTCTTTGCATCAGGTGGCCAAAGTATCGGAAGCTAAATTGCAGTTTTTTTAAAACTCACCATTTGATAACACTACTTTTATAATATTGAGACCAGAGAAGCCCAAGACTACAGAAAGGAGCTGATAGTGTTGAAATAAATTTCTAGGCTCAAGATAAGCTGTTGCTGTCCAGAGTGCTAAGTCAGCAAGCCAAAACTTACACTTGTGTCCTTGTTAACACTCTGCTCGACCAGAAAGGTAATATATACAGCCAAATGATCCTCAAAATGTCAAGCCAACCCTGGACACTACATTCCTTTCCTCAGTTCCTCTTCCCCAAACAAGGTTGACTATGTGACCCCAGCCCTTCAGATATATTTTTCTCTTTCTTGTTACTTATCCTGTAAAATCTTCCTACTTTCTCCTCCATTTTGCCATTATCCAGAAGGAGACAGTCTCTTTCATGAGGAGTTGAAGTTTGCTTGTATTATCACATGAGTGTATGTTTCTCCATTCTTTGTCTCGTCACAACAAAGATTTGGAGTGACGGACATTAAAGCCCCCTTGGTGTGTCACAGCTCTCAGGTCTTGGATAGACAGTGTAATAGCTCTCAGGTCTTGAATGGACCATGTTATAGCTCTTAGACAAATCAGTGTTAAAGCTCATTGTTACAGCTCTATTTTATTTAGAAGATAGCAGGAAAATCCATCTTTGAGGCGTGAGGGCACGTCGATCCAGACACAAGAAGAGCACCCCAGCATGTGGGGGGGAGAGAGAGAGAGAGAGCTAGCTTTCGCTCCTCTATTTATATGTTTATCTCTCCCTGGGCCTGTCCTATGTAAATTGGGCCAGCCAGGAGTGTTGTTCTCTGGTCCTCGGACCTTCTTTTGTTCTATTTTCACGAGCTTTTCCCTTCCTTGTCTTTTTAGCCACCGCCATTTTGGACTCCTTTTTCCTATTCTACCTATCTAACAGTGTCACCTAAATTGTCTTATTTTTCAACAACAGTCTCATAAACATTCCTTTTTCAGTGACGATATTCACTTACTGAATATCCGTACTGCAAACACTGATTTTTAGGATTTAAAACTAGAGCTCCAAGTTGGAATTACTGCTAGAAGTTTTTTGTTTGTTTGTTTGGGGGTTTTATGTGTGTGGCATCATTGCATTCTGAAAAGTAAACTGATGTTTGATATCTACAGGCAGTGAGTGATAAGTTGACCCAGAAATGTTAAAAATATTTTGCAAAATCACGTAGAATCTTGGAATCATATACTTACCATTTGGAAGTAACCTCTCGGAACAGCAAGATCTAAGCATTTCAGTGCATCTGCAGCAATTGCTCCAGTGTCTGAGATTCGAGCTTTTATAATGGGATCATTCACAGCTGTTTTCAAACTTGAGTGTGTATCAAAACGACCTGGGTGGCTTGTTAAAACATACTGTAAAGCCCCACCACCAGGGTTTATGCTTCCTAGATTTGAAAGAGGTCTGAGAATTTCATTTCTAATGTGTTTCCAGGTGATGATAATGATATTGCTCCAGGGCCGCACTTCAAGAGGTAAACAATCACAGTTTTTGACACAGCCAGAAGTCTTCTTCAAGCATATGCATGTTCTATTACTTCTCTCTCTCTTTTTACCCATTGCATTTTTTATATGTATTATTTCCCTGGTGGCTCAGAGGTTAAAGCATCTTCCTCCAATGCTGGAGACCTGGGTTCGATCCCTGGGTCGGGAAGATCCCCTGGAGAAGGAAATGGCAATCCACTCCAGTATTCTTGCCTGGAGAATCCCATGGACGGAGAAGCCTAGTAGGTTACAGTCCACGGGGTCGCAAAGAGTCGGACACGACTGAGCGACTTCACCTCATTCCTTTATAGCAAAAGAATGCTTGTCCATCACTACAACAAATGTGTTGTGTTAGAAAGCTATTACATTGAAATATAGAGTAGGACCATGTTTCTAAAATAAACTATCTTTATGTAAAAAGGAAAAATAAATAAACCCTCCAAATTCAANAGTCGGACACGACTGAGCGACTTCACCTCATTCCTTTATAGCAAAAGAATGCTTGTCCATCACTACAACAAATGTGTTGTGTTAGAAAGCTATTACATTGAAATATAGAGTAGGACCATGTTTCTAAAATAAACTATCTTTATGTAAAAAGGAAAAATAAATAAACCCTCCAAATTCAATAGTTTAACACAACAAAAGATTATTTTTCACCTACTCTGCATGACCATCAAGGAGCAGTCTGTTTGTTTTTTCCTTACCTGTAACACAAGCTGCTTGTGTGCTCAGTCATGTTCTACTCTGACTCCATGTATTGTAGCCTGTGAGGCTCCTCTGCCCATGAAATTTTCCAGGCAAGAAAACTGGAGTGGGTTGCCATTCCTTCTCCAAAGGATCTTCCTGACTCAAGGATTGAACCCATGTCTTCTGCCTTGCACGCAGTTTTTTTACCTGCTGAGCCATCAAGGAAGCCCCCATGACACACACTATAGAAGAAATTATCATTGACTATATTGTCAGTCGTTGAAAGAAGGAATGGGATATAAAAAATGCACAGTGGCTCTTGTTTCCATCTAGAAATGGCATATTTCATCTCCATTCATTTTATTTTCTAGGGAAAGACATTTGACCACAGTTAAACTGTTGAACACCATTTATGCCTCATCTCAAAACAGCTCAGCCCTCCATTTGGCTTTGACTTTTGCTGTACTAAAATAAGTATATTCTTACAGCTTTATAGTACCATGGCTTAGTGGCATACTGTATATTTTTTCTTTTCATGTAGTTTTCTTTCCCAGCCACTGAAGTGAATTTGGAGGAGAGCTCATGAAGTCATCCAGGAAAATGCAAAAATTCATGCCTGCAAAAGGGTAATATCCCTTGGATCAATCTTTGGATCAATCTTTGACCAATAGGGGATTAAAATAACCCTCTTCTTTCCAAGCAGTCAATACCGTGTTTGATTCTGCATGATTTCTCAAGAGTTTTTGCCAAGATTGAATTCAAATTTCCACTGAAATGATAGCTCAATAATTCATCATGGATTGACTTCCCCTCCTTTTTGTTTGCTTGTTTTATTCTTCCCAGTTTCCTCTTTCCTATTCTCTGAAATTACTTCCCCAAGTAAAATATCTGCATATAATCCCATCACTCAAAGTTTGTTAAGATAAATAATTGCAAAAGTGTTAGGAAAGTACATTTGTACAATACGCCAGAAGAAAACAAGCCAGAAATATTTGTTGAACATCATTGATAACTATAATTAGTAAATTATTGATAGGGACACATTAAAAGTAAGAAATATTTTGACATACAGAGATTTGTGCAAAGGATGAAAATTTAGGTAAACATTTAGAAAACTATTGATATAAATTATGTGCTTGATAAATATGTTACCTGAACACATTATTTGAAAAGATCAAAAGATAAAATATGCCTGGCAATCTATATAGATGATGAAAAAGTATTTGCAAAGCAATTGTAAAATCATTAATCAGAATTATTATGATTGGATACTAAGTCACTTCATTGTGTCTGACTCTTTGCAACCCTGTGGACTGTATCCCACCAGGCTCCTCTGTCCATGGAATTCTCTAGGCAAAAATCTTGCAGTGGGTTGCCATGTCCTTCTCCAGGGGATCTTCCCCACCTAAGGATCAAACCTGCATCTCCTATGTCTCCGGCATTGGCAGGCTGATACTATAACTCTACCTCAATTATAAAGTGGATATACTGGAATTTTCACTAAAGCTATAAACAAAACAAATTCATTCACCAAAGCAGAAAGAGAAGGAAGGATACAACAATTATAAAAAATGAAGGAAGGAGATAAAAACAACATTTGCATAAATAATACACCAGCATACCTGAAGGGAAAAAGTAAAGAACTATTAAAAACAACTAGGAAACTATAACAAGTCAATTGTATACATGACAACTGTGTTCATGCATATGAAGAACAACATGTAGGAAACAGCACAAGCATAAATAAAATACAATATTTTATGAATAAATTTAAAGAAAAACACTAGGCATGTATTATAATAAACCAAAAATAACTTAAAATACTACTATAGACACAAAATAAGAGTTGGAACAATGAATATACATAACATATTCTTTCTAGACAAAAACAAAAAGAGTTAACCTGGAATTATCCATCATACCACATGCCAAAAAATTGGACTATTTCTTTGAAAACATGGACAAAAGAAGGCCTTTCTAAATCTAATTCCAAATACAAAATTACATATAATACAATAAAAGACTGACAAAATTAATTTTAATTTAAAATCTTCCTTTATTAACACAGACAATGAACATGCACATCATAAGCATAATCACAATACTAAAGGCAAATCAGGAAGNGAAGGCCTTTCTAAATCTAATTCCAAATACAAAATTACATATAATACAATAAAAGACTGACAAAATTAATTTTAATTTAAAATCTTCCTTTATTAACACAGACAATGAACATGCACATCATAAGCATAATCACAATACTAAAGGCAAATCAGGAAGAAAAATTGCATCTCAAACCTTAGATAAAAGATCTCTATTTTTTAATATGTGAAGAAACCTAGAAACCAAAACCCCACAAAAAAAATTGGAAAGGACATAAACAGTGATGAAATTTGTTTTAAAGATCATTTACATATATGAAAAGATGCTTAACCTCCCCTATAAAACATACTGTTTTCTTCTATCTGATTGGTATATCTGAGTGTCTTTTTACTTTTACACTTGGCAAGTCTTTGGGAAAGGAGTTACTCATACTTTGCTGATGGGAGTATAAACTAGTGCAAACTCTATGAAAAGCATTGTATTAATAGCAATAGTCACATGACTTTTGATCCAACAATTCTGAATGATCATCCAAATGATGTATTTGCAGATGTATTGCAGAAATATGTCTGGTCCCCTTACTTCATGGCAAATAGAGTTGGGAAACAATGGAAACAGTGACAGACCTTATTTTCTGGGACTCCAAAATCACTGCAGATAATTACTGCAGCCATGAAATTAAAAGACGCTTGCTGCTTGCAAGAAAAGCTATGGAAAACCTAGACAGTGTATTAAAAAAAGCAGAGATATTATTTTGCCTACAAACTTCTGAATAATCAATGCTATGGTTTTCTTCCAGTAGTCCTATAAAGAAGGGAGAGCTGGATAATAAAAAAAAGCTGAGCGCCAAATAATTGATGACTTCGAAATACAGTTTTAGGAAGACCCTTGAGAGTTCCTTGGACAGCAAGGAGATCAAACCAGTCAATCCTAAAGGAAATAAACCCTGAATATTCATTGGAAGGACTGATGCTGAAGCTGAAGCTCCAGTGCTTTGGCCACCTGATGCGAACCTATTCACTGGAAAAGACCCTGGTGCTGGGAAAGACTGAAGGCAGGAGGAGAAAGGGATGACAGAGGATGAAACGGTTGGATGGCACCACCAATTCAAGGGACATGAGTTTAAGCAAACTCTGGAAGATGGTGAAGGACAGGGAAGTCTGGTGTGCTGCAGTCCATGGGGTTGCAGAGTCAGACATGACTGAGCTACTACTGAACAACAACAGACAGACAAGTTTATAGTATGTCGTTGCATCATTTATTTTAAATCAAATGATTGCAGACAGTCTAAATATTACTTAAGATTTGAATGATAACATGCTGGGTTGGCCAAAAGATTCATTCAGCTTTTTCCATAACATTGCATGGAAAAACCCTAACAAACGTTATGGTCGACCCAATATCTAAACACAAATATTATACAACTCTAAGAAAGGTCTTTACAATGTTACAGAGTGTTCCTTAAAATGAATCTTTGTAATTAAAAAGTATAAAGTAGAACAGTGTGCATAGGAAATAGGATTTTTTTTTAATGGTAGGAAATCAGAGATTCATAAATTTGTATTTGTTTAAATATGCGTGTAAAACTCTAGAATGATACACCAGAAAATGCAGGTGATTCCCTTGTGTGGAAGAATGTGAAGAACAATCAGAATCTGGAAAAATATTTTTTATTATAGCTTTTTATGTTTTTAAAATTCTGAGCCTTAACAAAACATTGTGCTGTGTGTATGTGCTCAGTTGTATCCAACTCTTTGTGATCCCATGGACTGTAGCCTGCAAGGCTCCTCTGTTCATGGGATTTTCCAGGCAAGAGTACTGAAGTGGTTTACCATTTCGTCCTTCAGGAGATCTTCAGACCCAAGGATAAAATCGACAGCTCCTACATCTGCATTTCCAGGCTGATTATTTACCAGTAGTCATGGGAAAAACTAAGTTATCTCCATGGTTCAAACTGTAGTAATCTTGCCAGTATTATCTTCTTGCTTCTGTTCTTTTTCTCCAGGAAATACATAATCATCTTTTCATTTCCCAAAGTAGCCCTGAGACAAATACAGGTAAAAATAGTGCTTACCTAAAGCTTTAATGTGGGAGGGTAAAAAGAGGATGGAGTACCAATTTGGTACTGAGGAGAAAGTACTTGTGTTTAATAAAAGGGGGAAAAATGGATTTTAGAAGAAAAAAAAACTAACTAAAAACCATTATTAACCTACTGAAATTAGAATATTAAAATTTAACTATTTTATTTAACATTTCTTACTCCCTGCCTCTTTCTTCTGTTGCAAGACAAACTCTTTGCCCAATATACCTTTAAGATTTCTTCCTTTTTGAGTTTCAAGGACCTGAACAATATTTTCTATACCTACAGGAAGTCCAGTAATCATTTAAGGTTCTAATAATATTGTACCCACCATTTTATGATTTTATGCAAAGTAGCCCAACTCCTTTTTATCTCAAACATTTTGTTGCAGACAATGCCTTTCCTTTAATAACCAAAGGGTGATGAATGTATTGTATCAAACAAAGAGTCATATACCTTTAGTTTCCACTATTAGAGATACAAAGTTCTGCCCACATTTTGAAATAAACGTTTTTCTTTTATTCTTCCAACACATTGTTTGAGTTCCAGGGATTTATTTGGATGACTCACTGGTTTGTATTTTAATAATTCCTTTTCTTTTCTTCTCTTAAAACAGTTTAAAAAGGAACTGTAGCTATAGAAATATGTTTATTTTCTGAACCTACCCTGATATTTTTTTCTGATGTCAACACAAAAGGAAGCATCTCTTTTATTTTCAAAAGCGATGATCTTCAGACATCTTCTATAAATATTAATGTATTGTAATGGACTCAGTATATCCACCATGTATTCCAGCTCCCCCCCCCCCATA
>SJYX01007891.1:159783-175033 GCA_006410675.1 Oreotragus oreotragus | reverse complement strand
CACCACAGTTCAAAAGCATCAATTCTTCAGTGCTCAGCTTCCTTCACAGTCCAACTCTCACATCCATACATGACTACTGGAAAAACCATAGCCTTGACTAGATGGACCTTAGTCGATAATGTAATGTCTCTGCTTTTGAATATGTTATCTAGGTTGGTCATAACTTTCCTTCCAAGGAATAGCATCTTTTAATTTCATGGCTGCAATGACCATCTGCAGTGATTTTGGAGCCCTCCAAAATAAAGTCTGACACGGTTTCCACTGTTTCCCCATCTATTTCCCATGAAGTGATGGGACCAGATGCCATAATCTTAGTTTTCTGAATGTTGAGCTTTAAGCCAACTTTTTCACTCTCCCCTTTCACTTTCATCAAGAGGCTTTTTAGTTCCTCTTCACTTTCTGCCATAAGGATGGTGTCATCTGAGTATCTGAGATTATTGATATTTCTCCTGGCAATCTTGATTCCAGCTTGTGCTTCTTCCACCCGAGCATTTCTCATCATGTGCTCTGAATATAAGTTAAATAAGCAGGGTGACAATATACAGCCTTGGTCCTGTTACTTCATTTCAAATAGATGAAGAAACAGTGGAAACTCTGACAGACTATTTCCTCAGGCTCCAAAATCACTGCAGATGGTGACTGGAGCCATGAAATTAAACAACACTTGCTCCTTGGAAGAAAAGCAGTGACAAATCTAGACAATGTATTAAAAAGCAGAGATATTACTTTGCTAACAAAGGTCTGTCAAGTCAATGCTATGGTTTTTCCAGTAGCCATGTATGGATGTGAGAGCTGGACAATAAAAAAGGCTGAGCACTGAAGAACTGATGCCTTTGAACTGTGGTGCTGGAGAAGACTCTTGAGAGTCCCTTGGACTCCAAAGAGTTCCAACCAGTCTATCCTAAAGAAAAACAGTCCTGAATATTCATTGGAAGGACTAATGCTGAAGCTGAAACTCCAATACTTTGGCCACCTGATGTGAAGAAATGACTTATTTGAAAACACCCTGATGAAAAAGAAGGGGATGTCGGAGTATAAGACGGTTGGATAGCATCACTGACTCAATGGACATGAGCTGAGTAAACTCCAGAAGTTGTTGATGGACAGGGAGGCCTGGCGTGCTACAGTTCATGGGGTCGCAGAGTTGGACACGATCAAGTGACTGAACTGAATTGACTGAACATGTATATATGATTTACATTTCTGTTTAACAACATATTTATTGTTTTTAGTGCTGTGTTTCCTTGCTGTATAAGATTATATTGATTAGTGTTTTTTTCTTGATTATGTGTTACATTTTCCTGTTTTTTTTTTCATATCTAAAATTGTCCTTGTATGTTGGCGTTATGCATATTACATTGTTGAAAGTCTGGATTTCCTTTTATTCTTTCAAAGATTTTGAATCACTGACTATGGATGTGAGTTTGAGTAAGCTCCAGAAGTTGGTGATGGACAGGGAAATCTGGCATGTTGCAGTCCGTGGGGTCACAAAGAGTTGGACCCAACTGAGTGACTGAATTGAACTAAACTAAACCAAGACACACAGTAGTTTTCCTGCTGGATTCACTTTGTCTTATAAAGGCTCATGTTTCATTCTACAAGGCTGATTTTAGAGTACTACCTTAATGGTTAGAGTATTTCCTATTAAGGTGTGACCTTTCTGAGATCTTAGCTGATTGTCTGGGGAATGAGTGCTCTCTATCTGGTGTAAATATGTCTCTAATAACTGTGAGTGCTCCAGAATTCCCATATACCTCACAATGTCTTTTTCAGTGGCTCTTTTCAAAAAAGCTGGTCTTTTTTCTCTGCCAGGTTTCATGGAGTCTCACCATGAGCATGTGCAGCTCAGCAATCTGTCAGAGAGTCAAGAGACCCTCTTTGAACTTCTAGACCTCTTTCTTTTCATAGTTCCCTTCTCTGTGCTGAAAATTACAGATACATTAGCAATCTAGAATGTAGCTCTTTATTTTATAATTTTGTTCAGTTTTTAATTGACTTATCAGTAGTACAGTTTGAAAAATGACCATGGAAAAACAGAGTAATTATGAAACTGATCTCATATGTTTTCCTTATTTGAATGGTAGTGTCTTTACATTTGTTGTCTAATACATGAAAAAAACTTCATTTAATATAGCCTATCAAGTTTTACAATTGGGTCACACAGAGTCGGACATGACTGAAGTGACTTAGCAGTAGCAAAAGCATCAAGTTTTACAATTATTTGTGGTGTAAGAATAAGGGTGATACCCACTACTCTGTCTGTGCTGGAAAAACATAACATCTATTAAATTACAGTTTCAAATTTCTCTTCAGTCTTCTTGTCTTCTCTCATTATATTATCTCTAATATTAACACTTCCCTCTATATTATCACTCATTCACTAAATCACAAGTATAAATATTATCTCTTCCCTTGATCTGATTAAAATCTCTAAAATCAAAATATCTCACAATCCAAAGTACCTACAAACTTTCAAATATTGTTGATTCTTTCTTTGCTATATATTTCATACCTAAAACTATAGTTGCTGTTGGTCAGTCACTATGTCATGTCCAACTCTCTGCAACCCCATGAACTGCAGCAACCAGGCCTCCCTTTCCTTCACTGTCTCCCAGCTTGCTCAAACCCATGTGCATTGAGTTGATGATACCATCCAACCATCTCATGATCTGTCACCCACTTCTCTTCCTGCCCTTAATCATTCCCAGCATTAGAATCTTTTCCAGTGAGTTGGTTCTTCACATCAGGTGGCAAAGTATTGGAGTTTCAGCATCAGTCCTTCCAATAAGTATTAAGGGTTGATTTCCTTTAGGATTGACCTCTTTGCTGTACAAGAAACTCTCAAGAGTTTTCTATAGCACCACAGTTCAAAAGCATCAATTTTTTGGTGCTCAGACTTCTTTATGGTCCAACTTTCACATCTGTGCATAACTATTGGAAAAACCATAGCTATGACTAGATGGATCTTTGTTGGCAAGGTATTGTCTTTGCTTTTTAGTATGCTGTCTAGGTTTGTCACAGCTTTCTTTCCAAGGAGCAAAAGTCTTTTAATTTCATGGCTATAGTCACTGTCTGCAGTGATTTTGGAGTCCAAGAAAATAAAACTTGTCACTTGTTTCCACTTTTACCCATCTGTTATCCATGACTGATGGGACTGAATGCCATGATCTTAGCTTTTTTAATGTTGTTTTAAGACAGCTTTTCACTCTGCTCTTTCACCTTCATCAAGAGGTTCTTTAGTTCCTCTTTACTTTCTGCCATAAGGGTGGTGTCATCTGTACCTTTGAGATTGTTGATATTTCTCCAAGCAATCTTGCTTTGAGCTTGTGACTCATTTAGCCCAGCATTTTGTATGATGTATTCTGCATATGAGTTGAATAGAAAGGTGACAATATACAGCCCTGTCATACTCCCTTCCCAATTTGGAACCAGTCTGTTGTTCCATGTCTAGTTCTAATTGTTGCTTCTTGACCTGCCTACAGGTTTCTCAGGAGACAATTAAGGTGGTCTGGTATGTCCAGCTCTTGAAGAATTCTCTACCGTTTATTGTGGTCCACACAGTCAAAGACTAGAGAAGTCAATGTCGGAAAGTAGATTTTTTTCTGGAATTCCATTGTTTTTTCTATGATCCAACAGATATTGGAAATTTGATCTCTGGTTCCCTGGACCACCAGAGAAGTGCAAAATTATAGTAGGACAATTTAACTACACATGACAAATACACTGGCATTAATTAAGTGGGTAGGCTAAATTTCCTCTAAGTTACAAGTTAGTTTACGTAATAAAATGTCTGAAACCACCCATAATTTAAAGATGGAGTGAAACATTGAAGGGACTTATAATCAATGGTCTCATTTTCTCCTTGAATTTTCTCCTGTCTGAATATCTACTTTATTTTTCTTACTACAAATGAACTTTTTTTGCTTAACTATTCAGTTAAAATAAAATTGCTATCCAGAGCACCAAACTTTACATAGCAACTATTAAAAAGGCAGGATTAGAAAAAGATTGGTTTGTCCAAAAATTAAATTTGTAAAGCAAGGTATTATTAAATTAAATTAGATGATACTATCTCCACAAAGGTCTATTAAAAGACTAATATTGCTTACATTGGCTAACAAAGGTCATCTCTGGTAGCACATGAATAGTCGTGTTTCATGGGATGTTGTATCATAGTAGGCCAACAACCAATAGCTGGTTAAATATTTAACCTCTAAGTACTCAGATTATTCACACACTTTTTTCTTCAAATACACATAGAAGTTCTCATAGACCAATTATTTTGTATGAAAGACACCCTTATGATAACACTTATTGCAATCTGTCTTGTATTACAGTTTCTGTAATTGTGATGGAAAGAATAGAGCTGAAATGAAATACATATTCAAATAGAGCCTCTATCATTAATTACCTTTGTGATTTTAGGGAAGCTATTTAGTATTTATGGAGTTTATGTTTCTGTTAAGTATGGATAACTTAGTATCTATTTCATAGGCTTGTTATAAGAATACACAATGCAGGGAGTACTCAATACAACACCTTGTGCATGGTATGGTTCAATAAATCTTAGCACTGCTCTGCTTACCTTTCTCAGTAGGATTTAAACCTTTAGAAATTAGGGAGCGAGTCTTAAATGTTTCAAATAGCCATTGCTCAATAAACAATTACATATTTATTTATTTAAATTAGTTATTTGCAAATCAAATATCTGGCCAAAAACTCAGTGATGTCCTAACAACCAAAGTTATTTTTCAGACCCTACCAGTCTGATAGTTCTTCAGCATAATATTGTTTAAAAAAAAATCAATGATTTTTTTAAAATGTTCTTTTCTTGTTCTCTGTATTTCCATTTCTCCCTTGAATGTTGTGACTTCTTTTCTTCTGCTTCCATTACTTCTATTCTTGTTTCCATACCTTAAATATGGGGGAATAAAACTCAGGTTATGGTTCACAGTTCTCATTTCTCTCAGTCATCTTACTTAACCATATCATAAAAGACCCAGGTTTATATATTAACTCTATGCAGATTAATTTCAGATCTTCATCTTTGGCTTCTTTCCTAAGCTCCAGGCTTTCAAATTCTATTACCTACCAGAAATTGCTTTCCAAATACTTTGCTAGTTCCACAAACTCAAAATTGTGAGACAATTTCAGTCATCTCTACCATTTGTCTCAAGCCTTATTCCCTTCAACTTTCAGATTTCTATAAATATCACCATCATTCCCTCAACCACATAGGATTGAATTCTGGCAATGTTATAATTTTGGGGAATACAACTAAACATGTGTAGAAGAAAATAAGGTAAATGAAATCTAGAGTAGAAGGTGGGATATATCAGAATGAAAACAGATACACGAAACAATTTCAGTATTTGAGAAAATATTTAATAATGTATTAATTGAACACATGTTTACTGAGAAACAAATAAATATTAATCATTGAAGAGGTCAGATATTGTCCTTGCTTCATGAAACCTGAACGTAGTAGATAGGGAGACAGGAAGTAATAAAGCATATTGTTAAGTGCTAAGAGAACATACTAGAAACATGCAGGATGAACACCTAACTCATTTTTGGAGACTTGAATAAGGCTTTCCAGAAAAAGCGTAGGTATGCATAAAAATGTGAGAGAAATAAAGCATGAAAAAGTGCTCATGGCAGAAACAAACTGGCTGACAAAAATGTAGCAAACTGAATATCAGGGAAAAAATTCATTAAGAAGGGTTTACAATTTACAAAGCAAGATGAGATATGTCTAGAGAGCTCATTAGAACCAAGCCAACAGAAAACTTCAGTCCAGTTTAGTTCAATTGCTCAGTCATGTCCAAATTTTTGTGATCCCTTGGACTGCAGCACAGCAGGCCTCCTGTCCATTACCAACTCCTTGAGTTTACTCAGACTCCATTTATTTGGTGATGCCATCCAACCATCTCATCATGTTAATGATTGTGGATATGTGTAAGAAAGTTGCTCAGCCACATCCAACTCTTTGTGACCACATAGGTCACCAGGCTCCTCTGTCCGTGGAATTTTCCAGGCAAGAAAACTGAAATGGATTCCATTCCATTCTCCAGGGAATCTTCCCAACCCAGGAATCAAACCACGGTTTTCTGCATTGTAGGTGGATTCTTTACCATCTGATCTACCAGGGAAGTGTGGACCTGATTCTAACTCCAAGATTCTGAGTGTGGACTTGATTCTAAATGTGATGGAGACTAAGTGAAATGTTTTGATCAAAGGAGTGATCATAATCCGACAAGATAAAGTCCACTCTACATGTATGTGACTGAAGGAATTAGACAAAGTTAGGTTTTATAAGAGTATTAGTTAACAAACTGTTATAATAATTCAAATAATAATGGATGTGGTCTTTATTTCAGGATAACAGTTGATGGAGTGAGCTTCCCTGGTGACTCAGATGGTACAGAATCTGCCATCAATGCAGAAGACCTAGGTTTGATCTGTGGTTTAGAAAGATCCCATAAAGAAGAAAATGGCAACCCACTGCATTATTCTTGCCTGGAAATTCCATGGACAGAGGAGTCTGCTGGGTTACAGTCCATGGGGTCAGTAAGAGTCAACTATGACAGAGTGACTAAACACGAGTGAATGGGGTAATGGATAGACAAATTTGGAACAATGAGGAAATATTTTTGAAAGGATATTGTGACTGGATAGCTCTTGGGGAAATTGGATATTATGCATTAAACACAGCTAGAAAAGTGTATGTATAGATCATAATTCCATGTACAAATATTAGGATAACTTAATGATAAAAAGATAGAACATGAAGTGCTTGAGACAACATAAAGCTAGAGAAGAGAGATAAGGAGTGATCCTTAAGGAATGACAATATGGAAGGGAGTATGGAGAGGGAAAAAGGAGTTGCTCAATGAGAAAGTCTCTGAGGTAGAGTTATTGAAAATCAGATAGTGTGGCAATATGAACACCTTTAAAAGAATATTTCAAGAAAGAAGTAATTAATGACAAAGTCAAAACTGCAAAATGAACAACTGAAAAGAAATTGAAGACACAAATTATTTTCAGGAGATAGTCAATAAACAGTGGCCTTCAAAGTAAATGGAAGTCAAAGTGAAAAGAGTCATTTTTAAAATTATTATTAGTATGTAATATTATACTTCGATGGTAAAAAAAAAAGAACAGCTGGAAAGAGATCTTTATTTGTGGATTTTATTGTTTCATTGTTTTAAGCCTAGAGACACTTGATCATAATTAAATTCTTATGATAATAAATTATGAAGAAGAGATTCACTAACCAGGGGAGATTAAAAAGTGGATGGGAGGTGCCATGAAAAAAATGGAGAGGATAAGCTCTGATTGGTAAGTTGGAAAATTAGCTTTAGAAGTTCAATATCTTATCTAATCAAACAATAAAAATGAGGAAAAATTAAATGTATACAGTACAAATTATTGTATGGTAGCAGAAAATGGAAAGATTTCAAATATAAGGCTCCTATTGCATAGGACACAGAAGAAATTTAAGTGTAGCATTTAAAAACATAAGCTTTGTACACAGATTGCTTGAATTCTAATCTCATCATTGCCACTTACTCTCTGTGATATTAACAAATCCTTGAATTAGTATATGCTTCAGTTTCCACATAAGGAAAATGCTGATGAACATAGGCCCCTGTCTCATAGGATTGCTATGAGGATAAATGAGACTGCTCTTAGTGAATTTCCTAGTGCAAAGTAGCAATGTATTATTGCTTGCTTAGGATTTTCCTAGTGCAAAGTAGCAATGTATTATTACTGTTATTGATTCATAAATTTAAATAGAAAGTCTGTAGGCAATTGTAGAAATATTTCCTATGAAAGAAAAACCTTATTGAATCTATTTAGTCTGAAACAAATAATTTACCCAGGAAACAAAGCAAAAGCTAGGGAGTTCATGTTCCCAGTTGAGACTGAATACGATAAATATGTATTCACTGCTTGGGTTAATCAACTGATTTGGGTGAGTTTTGACTAAATGAATAATACTTTGATCAAGCTGATTGATTTAAAATGCAAAGACTATTTCACTCTGAAAATTATCAGCGTATATGACATAAATATATACTATTTAAAAAAAAAAAGAACCTTTTTACAGAAGGTACATCTCCAAAATATATGAATAACAGAGAAAGTAGACCTTGATATGGATACTGAAAAACTTTGTCCATATTTATATTTATGGGTAAGTGACAATTTTTCCTGAAACTCTACATCCATGCACAAAGATTTACCAAAGATAATAATGTCTTCTGTCAAGCATTCTGATAATTAATTTCAAAATTCTATTAAAATGTCTACTTTAGTACCTGAAGACATGAAAAAATGCTCAAAAACACTAATTATTAGAGAAATATAAATCAAGATTACAATGAGGTATCACTTCACAGTGGTCAGAATGCCATCATCAAAAGTCTACAAACAATAAAGTCTGGAAAGTGTGTAGAGAAACAGGAACCCTCTTATACTCTGTGGGAATTTAGATTGGTACAGTCACTATGGAGAACAGTACGGAGGTTCCTTAAAAAAACTAAAAATAGAGCTACCATATGATTCAGTAATCCTACTCCTGGGCTTATATCCAGAGAAAACCATAATTTGAAAAGATACTTGCTTCACATTGCTCACTGCAAAGCTATTTATAGTAGCCAGGACACAGAAGCAACTTAAAAGTCTTTCAATAGAGGAACATATAAAGAAAATATGGCACTCAGCTGCCGGGAGCCAGTACAGGAGATCCCACCCATGACAAGGACATGTGGAGAGGCCTGATGGGCAAGGTGAGTCTGATCTCGAGGGGTCCTCTGTCTGAGCATCTACCCCGAAACCAAAATCTGTCTGTTTACTCTCTGCTATACTATACTCTTCTGATATTATCACCTTTTCTCTGGAAAAAGTTAATTCAGAGCTCCAGTTAACAGTCTCCTGCATATAAAAAGAATGTCTCGGCTTAACCCCTTTGATGGCTTTCTAATTCATCTGACTGGTTTGCCTGATTTTACAATTTGTAGATTGTTTACAACCCCCAACCGTGAAAGGCACGAAGCTTAAAACATCTTAAAGATATAGAGCCTTTTCTAAAGAGCTAAAAATCATATTGGTGATGGGTTTTCACTGTTGACTCAATGACTGCTGCCAGGCCTCCATATTCTTTATCTTTTAGACACCTGAAGGATATTAATCAATGTAATTGGGATATAGAAATAAGAATATAGTAGTTTTGATGTTAGCAACACTAGACTTTTGAGTTAATTACTTTTCTTTGTTATATATCACTACACTCCTCTTGTGTCCTTGCTATGTAAGAATGTAACTTTGTTTAGTGCTTTCTGAAAGTGGCACCAGACTTTGGGAAGAACAAGACAAATAAGTCTAGTTGACAAACCCTTATCAGAAAAGGGCCATAAATGTTAATTGGCCCTCTGGCCAGAAGATGATATAAATCATCTAAGACTTGTGTATACAACTAAGTATGCAGAGAGAAAGCCTGGTCTCAATAAAGAGTCAGGGCTGCTGACACTGCATAGTTTTATATTATACGTTGATCTTTAAGTACCAAAAAAAAAAAAAAAAGTATAAAAGGCCTTTCTGGACAATAGAGGATGGGAAAGTCAGTGGACGACTGGTTTCCCCCATGTCTTTACTCTTATTTTCTGGCTGAATTCCCATCTGGGGCATGGAGGCTCGCCATGTCTACTTACTTTCCCTGGCTTTTAAGTTCCATGAGAGAGAGCCCAAGGCGGGGCACTCTCTGATATTCAAATGGGTGCTGGTGGCCCAATGTAGATGGTGCAAATCTCTTGTCCTGAGATTTTATTGGCTTTCCCTGTAAACCGAGTTATTCAGCCTCTTTCCTCCACTAAATTTTTCTACTACACTATTTCTTCATAATCTCTTTATATTTCTAACTAAATAAATAAGTTTTTCTTCGCCTACACCATTCACCCTTACAATTTCCCTGGATCTACCGGGGCTGGACCCTGGCACTCAGCCATTGAAATAAATGACATAATGCTCTATGTAGTGCATCGTTGGACCTAGATATTGTTGCATGGAGTGAAGTAAGTCAGACAGAGAAAGACAAATATTGTATGACATCGCTTATATATGGAACTTAAAAAAGGATATAACTGAACTTATCTACAAAAAAGAAATAGAGTTGCAAATATAGAAAACTAATTTATGGTTGGGGGCATTAGAGGTAGGGATAAATTGGAAGATTGGGATTGATATATACACAGCAATATGTATAAAATATATAATATAGAAAATTAATATTAATATAAAATTAATGTGAAATATATAATAAATATATATAATATATAAATATATATATATAATAGATAACTAGTGAGGATCTAATGTATAGCACAGGGAACTCTACTCAGTACTCTGTAATAACCATATGGGGAAAGAATTTTAAAAAAGAGTGTATATATGTATATATATATATGTGATTTACCTTTCTGTACACATGAAATTAACACAACACTGTAAATTAACTATACTCCAATATTTTTTTAATTGCATGAAGAATCTGTATTTATTCAGATAACAGGTATATCCTGATTATGTGTCATCTATTAAATATTTAATTATTTATGTTACTAGACATGATATTTTAAGTTCTTAAGTCTTTGAAAGTTAGTCACACAGTCATGTCCGACTCTTTGCAATTCCATGTACTGCAGCCTGTCCTGCTCCTCTGTCCATTGAATTATCCAGACAAGAGTACTGGAGTGGGTTGCCATTTCCTTATCCAGGGCAGCTTCCTGACCTGGGTAATGAACCTGGGTCTCCTGCACTGCAGGCAGATTCTTTACCAACTGAGCCTCTAGGGATACCCTATAATTTTATAGGTTCTATCTGTATTTTGGAGACAAATCACTTATGTTTCTAGATGTAGTCATGAAGGTCCAGGAACACACTGGGTACACAGAATATTTGCTTTTCATCATATCTCTACTCCCTGGTGGCTCAGGTGGTAAAGAATCTGCGTGCAATGCAGGAGACATGAGTTTCATCCCTGAGTTGGGAAGATCCCCTGGAGCAGTGAATGGTACCCCACTCCAGAATTCTTACCGAGATAATTAATTCCATGAACAAAGGAGCCTGGCAGGCTACAGTCCATGGTGTTACAAAGAATCAGACACAACTGAGTGACGAACATACACACACATATCTCTACAGCCTGGTGGTAAAGATTCCATCAGCAATGCAAGTGATCCAGGTTCAATCTCTGAGTTGGGAAGATTCCCTGGAGGAGGAAATGGCAGCCCACTCCAGTATTCTTGCTTGAGAAATCCCATGGATAAAAGGATCTGGTTGGCTACAGTCCAAGGGGTTGTGAAAGAGGCAGACACCACTTAACGACTAAAGTACACAACCACAGCCATTTTATATGCATTAAGTTTACACATGAGCCAATTATTATTTCACTCTATAGAAAGCTAATTGTTAAAATGTTGTGTGCCTATTTTCAATAATTAGTGATTGCTTCAAAAACTCTGAAAGAATAGAGTTGGGTATAAAATGGAGGTGACCATCTAACATTTAGTAAAAGGAGTCTGTATAATTTTCTAAAAGTGCTTTTGTACCATGAAACTTTCTACAATACAATTATTTGATGAAAAGAAGGTGATATTTTAAGATCCTTTTCATAATTCTATGCACATTATAAAAAAGGTCTATGAGGAAGATCAAAGGTGATCTTCAATGTAGGAAATTATTATGTCATGCTAGAAAACTTGTTTATACTTGTCCTGAAATGTCAATATTGGTTTAGACTACTATTTCATGCTCAGCAATTTTAAAGAAAAGAACATTAAAATTATCCTACTCAAGAAACTCCACAGCTGAATTCAAAATAAGGAAAACATATTATTTGCAAGACATGTTTGTGTTATATTTCAAGGCAGACATTATTACATTACAACATTTTAATTGATTAGATACAGTGAGAGAATGGTGCTTTACAGAGATAGAGAGAAAAAAAAAGAGAGAGAGAGAAAGGCTTATTTGGCATAACATTGTGTCAACTACTGCCTTGAATATCTCTCAAATTATTCTTGAACATTATTTATACACATTGATCATCCATACCAAGATAAAATAATGATGCTGAAATTATTTTGTAAATGCTAAAGAAAACCAAAGCTAATGCAAGATAATGTGGTACTACAGAAACTTATTTCTCTACCATCATTATTTAAAACATTTTTTGGAAGCATGGTTACAATCCATGAAAATAACTCATAATGAGGTTTCTGAGGAAGCACATGCTTATTAAAACTACTAATCCAGTTTTTCTCCAAGCCTTGGGGCATTCTGTATATTCACCTGGATATCATATTTAATTGCAAGACTATAGTTTTCTAATTTAATTATCTTGAAATATAATTTAGAAACATCAAAAGTCCAGTGTAAATAAGAAAAATGTATTTGTACATCTAAATTTTTGGTTTTGTATTTGAATTAAAGTCAATAATATAATTCACTAAATTATATTTACATGTTTCAAGCTCTTGTAAAATTATCTTGCTTGTTTTTATTATGGACAGTGTTATAAAAACTATTTAAAGTGAGATGCAATTTCGTTAATCTGAACGTAACAGAGGGATGACCACAGAGATGAGGACCCTTTCAAACTATCTTTGAAAATAAATGGTATTTTTAGCACAACACAGCCTTCAGGAAAGTTTTAATAAAATTTGCTTTGTAACAATAATTTTGAAATTGTTAGAAATTCTGACAAATGTACACCTACAAAGATTAATGTTGTCCATCCACCTCTAAGCAGGTATAGCATAGAGTGGTTACAACTCTAAACATTTAAAAAGCATGACTTTAAATTCTGTGCAAATCATAAGTACAACAATGTATATGAATAAAAACAACAGTGTTATTGGTTATTTCAGTGATCACTGAACATACTGCATTCAGTCCTTCAAAGAGATTTCTGAACTCTACATTTGCAGAGGATAATGAAGGATTGATATTTGAAGTCTTATTTAATTAGCTGAAATCATAAATCTAGATCTAATATTTTATCTTTTAGATATGAACTAAATTAAGGATAAAATATAAGATGTAGCTGAGAAAATACTGATTTATTAAATAGACTGCTTAGCCAGGTTGCAAGAAACCTAGGAAAAATTGAGAAGTATAAATTGATCACATTAAAAATAACCAATTATTTATTTTTCTTCAACTTCTTTATTTACTATTTTTGAAAACTCTGATATAAGATTTTTTATTGCCATACTTACAATACTAGCACTAAAAATAATTTTGTCTTAAGTGGTCAAAGATGGAAGAAGAAATTTTAAAACTGATATAGTTTTGGAAGATTTAATGAGTCCCCTTAGACTAATCTTGATTCTGGTTTTTGCATGCAATTGAAAAAGTATACTGCATTTGTTGTTGAAAGAGAAAAGCAATATTTCTGGGTGAAGCCAAGCTTAATTTATCATGTACTCAACGATCTCTTTTAGGCTCACTTGCTGCCTAAAAATGCTTTACTTTGACTATTTAAATTTTGTATTTGCACACAAAGAAATGAAATCATTGTGTTTTTTTTCTTTTGTATTGGCTGACTGTAATGATGAAAAGGTCAAGACAACCAGAATATGTTTGCTACTACTTTGTTATATGTGTATCAGTCAGTTCAGTCACTCAGTCATGACCAACTTTTTGCGACCCCATGAACTGCAGCACGCCAGGCCTCCCCCTATCCATTACCATCTCCTGGAGTTCACTCAAACTCATGTCCATCGACTCAGTGATGCCATCCAGCCATCTCATCCTTTGTTGTCCCCTTCTACTCCTGCCCTCAATCCCTCCCAGCATCAGAGTCTTTTCCAATGAGTCAACTCTTCACATGAGGTGGCCAAAGTACTGGAGTTTCAGCTTTAGCATCATTCCTTCCAAAGAACACCCAGGGCTGATCTCCTTGCAGTCCAAGGGACTCTCAAGAGTCTTCTCCAACACCACAGTTCAAAAGCATCAATTATTTGGTGCTCAGCATTCTTCACAGTCCAACCCTCACATCCATACATGACTACTGGAAAAACCATAGCCTTAACTAGACAGCACAATTGCACTCATCTCACATGCTAGTAAAGTAATGCTCAAAATTATCCAAGCCAGGCTTCAGCAATACGTGAACCGTGAACTCCCTGATGTTCAAGCTGGTTTTACAAAAGGCAGAGGAACCAGAGATCAAATTGCCAATATACACTGGATCATGGAAAAAGCAAGAGAGTTCCAGGAAAACACCTATTTTTGCTTTATTGACTATGCCAAAGCCTTTGACTGTGTAGATCACAATACACTGTGGAAAATTCTGAAAGAGATGGGAATACCAGACCACCTAACCTGCCTCTTGAGAAGTCTGTATGCAGGTCAGGAAGCAACAGTTAGAACTGCACATGGAACAACAAGCTGGTTCCAAATAGGAAAAGGAGTACGTCAAGGCTGTATATTGTCATCCTACTTATTTAACTTATATACAGAGTACATCATGAGAAACGCGGGACTGGAAGAAACACAAGCTGGTATCAAGATTGCCGGGAGAAATATAAATAACCTCAGATATGCAGATGACACCACCCTTATGGCAGAAAGTGAAGAGGAGCTAAAAAGCCTCTTGATGAAATTGAAAGAGGAGAGTGAAAAGTTGGCTTAAAACTCAACATTCAGAAAATGAATATCATGGCATCTGGTCCCATCACTTCATGGGAAATAGATGGGGAAACAGTGGAAATAGCATCAGACTGTACTTTTTTGGGCTCCAAAATCACTGCAGATGGTGACTGCAGCTATGAAATTAGAAGACGCTTACTCCTTGGAAGAAAAGTTATGACCAAACTGTATATTCAAAATCAGAGACATTACTTTGCCGAATAAGGTCTGCCTAGTCAAGGCTATGGTCTTTCCTGTGGTCATGTATGGATGTGAAAGTTGGACTGTGAAGAAGGCTGAGCACTGAAGAATTGATGCTTTTGAACTGTTGTGCTGGAGAAGACTCTTGAGAGTCCCTTGGACTGCAAGGAGATCCAACCAGTCCATTCTGAAGGAGATCAACCCTGGGATTTCTTTGGAAGGAATGATGCTAAAGCTGAAACTCCAGTACTTTGGCCACCTCATGCGAAGAGTTGACTCATTGGAAAAGACTCTGATGCTGGGAGGGATTGGGGGCAGGAGGAGAAGGGGACGACCGAGGATGAGATGGCTG